>JANIJG010001612.1:0-73346 GCA_024611175.1 Megaceryle torquata | reverse complement strand
AAGGGGGGGGGGGGGCAAAAGTTGTTTTCTGGCCTAGAAGATTCCTCTGTATTTTTATCTGGAAGGAGCAATCAAATCTCTTTTCCTCTCACCAGAAACCAAAGGGAATGGTGACACCTCCCAAGGTCTCACATTTTCACAAATCATCCCTGACAAAAACAAGGGGGAAAGCCTGGTATTTCTTCCCAATGCAAAGGCATCTTTGAACAGGAACATTAATCTTCTTTTTAACCATGCCTTCTTCCAGCACCATGTACCAGTCAAAAATATCCATTTTTACAAGGTGGGGTTTAATTAGCTGGTTTTCTTGTTTGGTTTTCTTAAAAAGGGCTGAGGACAAATTCAGCTGCCAGGAGGCTGGTTAACCAGACAGGCACTTATCAGCACTTCAGGGACTGCTGGGCTGACTGGGCATTTGCCCACACGTGCACTGCAAGAAGGGGGTTTGGAAGGGTGAAGACCTCCATGTGCAGCATGAACCACCACAGTGCCAACACAGCACTGGCAGCATTTACCCGTCAAGGTCCAATCCTAAAATCTCATCAGCATATACAAAAAATCCACTCTGGCATAAAGCATCTAATGACATTAATGGCACACAGCACAGTGATACAGTCCAGGCATGTGGAAGTAATCACAGGCCCAGAACCCAAGATGACTGATTTTTTTCCCATTCAACATATGTTTTACTCAAATGTCTGCTTCTTCCCACCCTTCTTTCTCTCCGTCTCCCAAACTATTGTTTGGTCTTGGTGGGACAAAGAAAAACATCTTTAATACAGGAACAGACAGTATAGGTTGAATCACACTTATCTGAGAAAATAAAAATGGTTATCTTAGATAAAACAAGAGATTTTATTAAATTCACATATTCCTAATCAAGGCAGAATCTGACCCCAGCACAACTTGTCACTGAGCAGATAAAACACACCTGAACTCTGTTCAGCATGAGAAACTAAAAATAATGTTTGTGATTCCTACACAGAATTAGAACCAAAGGTGAGTTTCAATGAGGTATAAACACTGTTTATCAGAACCAAAGTGTATGTTCCACAGGATGACTCAAAAACTCTAAGCTATTCTGTGCAGCTATTTGCTTTCTTAAGGTGACTCGTGAGCCATACTCCAGGCTGGTAAAAATCAGCAATGACATCCAACATCGGCCCAAACAGAGCATTCCTCCCTCCCTATCAGGTCATCTTAGCTCAGCTGTTCTTATATCCTGGACATGTTTTCTTTGCACAAAAGCATTTACCTGTGCAGCTACACGTCAACTACAATGACTTTTGTCACTGTAGCTTTCTGTAGCCACACAGACAAAAATGCCCATCTTCAACGGCTTTATTAACACACTTGTAGCAACAGAGACTCCATAATGCAGACGTGGACTGCAACCAGGCTTACACCAAGTATTCAGCTAGACCGCTCTGTTGAAAGCAAATTTTTGTGTCTCTCTGGAAGTGGATCAGCCACCATACTCTCTGCCAATGTTTTTCATCTGTCAGGGAAGAGTGGATATTTTCACACATCTCCTGCCTTATAACTTCACGAGCGAAAACCAAAGCTTTGGTGACAGCAGCATGAACTTGCCCATAGGATACTGTTGCTCTTCCCAGGGGAATCCCCACTTGAATCTCACCCTGCCTTCACCTTCAAGGAGAAAACACAGGTAGTTGATGATCAGTACTCCCCAACTTCAACCAGACCTTCATCAGATTGCACTATGACTCACTTCTATTTCACATACAGTCTATTCTGTCCACTGACATTTCCAAGACCTCATTCAAGGACTGGTAGTGGTCTCACTGGCGCTTCAGAGACTATTTCCTCTGCAGCTGCAGAGTGTGTTTGGAGGACAGGAGAGTAGAATGTTTTTCATTAACACAGAGTAGCTTAGAAGTATAAATATTTTTCTGTCCGTCTAGATTAAGATATGAACATTAGACATGGGCATGAAAAAATTAGTATCTCTGCATGTTCGGTGTTAACAGGACAGGTCTGCGCATTAAATGGCTTTAATGTTATTTCAGATTATTGTCCTTTTAACAGTTAGAAGTCTATTCAAGATCCATGTCTTAGGTGTTTGTGATCTTCCCAGATGTATATTCTTGCTTCAAGACAAACCCCAATACCAACTCTCAAGGCAGTTGTTTACTTAAGAGAATATGTACAAGATGTGGGCAACCCATACCACAGTGACCCTAGCAACTTCCCTATGAATTGGCTGCTCTGGTTGAGCAGGGCAGGGAAACATCTGTCCCTGGATACTCAGAGACCAGAGTATCCCTGCTGGTCATTCCTTCTGTATATTGTTCAGGGAAACATAAGGATCGCTTGTACTTGCTTCCCCACATCCTACTGTATGTTGCCGCTACCATTTATCTATCTGCTGTTTTGCAAGTCTGTGAACTGCCTAACAGTCAAGCCGCAGAACTCGGGGGACACAGAAGAGAATCTTTATTCAATACCTTATTTCGCCTTCTAGAAACAGAAGCAGTGTCTCTACCACACAGCTGGGATGGACACTTATCTGGATAAGACCATAGTCTGAGCCAATACTTGTCAGGATTTAGACAAATTGAGCTGAGGAAGGAGACTTGGAAGACGCTGAAATCTGAGTGGGAGAGTTGTGTAAAGATGCCCAGAAATATTTAAAGGAAATGGGTACAATAAAGAGGAAAGACTTTGCTGGCTCATGAAAATGAAACATATGCAGGGCTTTATCTGCCACCACTGAAATCAATAAGAATTTTGCCAGTGAAGCAAAACAAAAGCAGAAATGGAAACAACATCTGACATTTGCTATGTTAAACTCATACAAATTGCTGTAGTTAATAGCCTATAAGATGGATAAATAATATACCATAGGAAGTGGATGATTTTAAACTCACATTTTCACAGTATGAGGGTGCCATGATCTGGAGAGTTCTGAAGCTTGTAAAGACTAATTATGCTGATATTTAGAGAGAAATTTTCTCTTTATAGATCTAGCATGACTATCCAAAGACACAAAAAAAAAAAAAAAGTGAGAGGAAAAATCATAGAAATACAACATAGAGATTAAGATGCATGATTAAGAATAGAAAAGAATTTGGATAAAATTTGTTGTAAATAATTTGTTGTTGAAGTAGCCTTCATAAATTTAAGTTCTTGGAATATAAAAGGCAAAATATTTCTGTAAATTATTAATGTTTGGGAACTGATCATATAAGTCTCAGAGGCCAGCTCCTTATCCAGTATAAATGAAAGCATCTGGCCTTGTATCTTTAAGATCATAATGAGATGGCCGCTGAGCAGGCACTATGGAAAGCATGGTATTCAGAAATTAATATCTCTGTGTGCACAGAATGTATAATAAAGATAACAAGGGAGAACAGAGAGACAGGACTTGGACTATCATATCAAAACCCAGGGATACTCCAGTGGATTAGTTGTGCAGGCAGCAGACCCACACTGGGAGACAGAGGAACTGGAGAGCAACCTACACAGCAGCCCAAAAGCAAGAAGAGGAATGAGAAATAAAAGAAGAAATAAAGAAGGTGGGAGGGATGACACATTTAAAAAATATTTCAGCTCCCATGAAGTTGCAAACAAGGAAGCCATATTTTATAAAGAGCTCAGCAAGAGGGGCACCAATCTTTTTCCCTCTTTCAAGATATAAAAATATCTTTGCTGATATTTCACTTACCAGGGAGTTTAGCTGAAGCTTGAGGCTAGACAGGCACCATTTGGACTTAGCATGGAGGCTGACACAAACATTACCGTGCAGTGGTAACCTCATGGCAAAAAGATACACTGTTGAGCCATGAAGAAATCATCCTGTACCCAGCACAAACTCAGCATATCACCATCAGTAATAAACATCAGTAAATGAAGCTCCAGTCTCAGCCAGGAACATGGGGTCTGCCCTGTGGTTCTTCTCCTGGGTATCTGCAGTGGGGAGGCAGCTGCTGATCAGTCTCTGCTGATAGCAGGGACAATCAACCTCCCAGACAGAGAAGGAAGGCAAGTTTCAAATAAAAGAAAATATTTTCCAGGATTCCCGTAGTAAAGGTAAATATTGACAGATCAAGACAGTAGGAAAGATGTGACACCTTTCCGCACAAAAATCACGTGTTTAGATGCTGCCAATAAACTGCCACCTGAGGGCCTTTATCCACGTGGCAGTCACACCATCACAGCTCCATCACGGCACAGTCCCTACAGAGTCATCAAGATCGAATGGACCACAAAAAACTAATTACATAATTACACTGCTAGTTTGCCCTCAACTGAACGATTAAAATTCTTGTTTGACAGACCCATAGTGCTACTCACACATTGTCCTTGCAGGTGCCTCTAATGTATAGACTGGACAAGGTCTTGGAGGCTGCAGTTTCTTCAGTCAGCCAATCTCCCCCTAACCCCAAAATATTAACTTGAGAATGCTTGGCTACTTACCCCAAGTCACCAAAACTAGATCCAGGTCCAGCATTTCAGAGCAGTCAAATCTGGGGTTAGTCCCATTCTGGGAACTGTGTTTATTAGAGACATTGCCACAAGTTACACCCCTCAGAATGCAACAGGCTCTGATACCATAATTTTCTAAATACTATCTGCATAGCAGATGTTTTGTACGTGCTTACTAACCCTCAAGCTTCTACCATCTGTTTTTACCAATAAGTCAGGTGTTCATGGTTTTTAGTTAAAATAAAATATGGAGGTTTTGTCTTCAAAAGGAGAAAATGTGGGGGTTCTTCAAATATTCTCTATACTTTTGTGAAACCTTATTAGAAATTTTTGAAAAAAAAAAAAAAAAAAGGAGCAGCAAGTGGAATGATTCCTCTTTCATCACATATGAAAAACTACAGAGCAGGGCTATAAGAGGGTGAATTGGCAGCACACACAATGGATCCCAACATCACCTGTCTTTCTTCCCCCTTTTTAAATAAGCAAAGAGTAATTATGAAAAGGCACAACAGAGAGCTCTAACACCAGGCAAGGTGTGGAGGAGGAAGAGTAATTCTGGATAAATGCTGACATCTAAGCACGGCCAGGGGATGTCACAGGTGGGTCAGATCCTGGGTCCTTTGAGGACCTCAGGTGGCAGCAGGTCAGATCCCAGATGAGACAGGAGAGGCAACCAGTGCCAGATGCACAGAACTAGAAACACAGTGCTCAAGAGCTGCCTACTCCTCTGCCCCTCTTCCCACAAGGGACACAAGCCAAGCAACAAACACCATTTTAATGGATTGTCACTAGTGACGGACCAGCTGTGATGCTGGTTTTTTCCAATTACTGTTTGTGTAAGGAAGTTTCACTGCTGGAGCAAGTTCTTCTGCTATTTCTTCATATTAAAATAGTATTTATAGCATTACATTAAAAAAAAACACTAAACAAAAACCCCTGTTTTAAATCTACTTTAAAGTTAAAAGATGCAAAAATCAAAGACTATGAATACCTCTCCTTACTGACAAGGCCTTACAACGTGGCCCTGATACCACATTTCTCCCTCAGACAGACCTTAGACAGTTGCAGTGCCCTGAAACACTAGGGGCAAATATAAACCCATCATACATGGAAATTAGTTTAGTTGTATTCAGCACTGGTAAACACGCAGACAAGCAAAACTGTGCTAATAGGAATGTTAGAAGAAAGTACTTCCTATCCCAAACCAGGCAGCTACAATCACCCAACCAGTAAGTAGAGACACGATCATGGAGAGGTCTGTCATATGTCAGGGAGATAGGCAAGGCATGAAAATCCTCATTAACAGGTCAGAAGTAATTAACTGTTGAACCAGATGCAGATAAAATTTAGGTAACACACACATAAACATCCCAAATATACCAAAGGCAATTAAGGAACAGGGAATGGGACAACTCCAACTGTTCACTGCACACAGCACATCCAGTCTGAGGTGCCACTGCAGCCCAGACAGTTCCCAGCCCACCTCCTCTGGGTAATTTTCTGTGCAGCCACCCCAATCCTGGGCCTCTCTGCTCATGCTCTCAGCAAAGTGGCAATTTCAAGGGTGATTTTTATCACCTGTGATGTGAAAAATGGAACTGGATCAAAAGTAGAATATCTTTTCTCAGAGGTCACCTACACAGCAACTTTAGTCAGCACATGCTAGCTTCAGCATCCAGAAGGACTCTGGAGGATCATTGACTGTCAACAGCAATGAAATTATAAAAACAAACAAACAAAAAACCAAACCAAAATAAACAAGCAAAAATAATAAAAAACAAAACCAAACAAACAAAAAAAAACCACAAACCACAACCCACACAGCTGTAACTCTTCGTAAGAGTTACAGGGTTTGCTCCGTGCCCAGTCCACAGAGGATAATGTGCCCAGAGCACCCTCTTAAACTGCAGTTCACTCCTTTCACTGTGTTTACATCATCAGCTGTTGGCAAAACACGATTAAAGCACTTTCTTGCTTTGAGGCTTAAGAACAAAATGTCTTTTAAAGGACAGAGCCTTTTCTGGTGGTTGCCAGTCAGACCAAGGCTATGGATGGAGACCGGGATCTCACCAGTCAATCATGGCTTCTCTCTCTACATGACACAGAGTCCCCTCACATGCCCATCTTCCTCCAGTCCCCAAACCAGCCTCTGCTCACCCCTCCATGGCTCTGAGGGTGCAACAGGGATACACAAGGCCATCCCTACCACTGTTGTACCTAAATGGGAGTCAAGGAAAAGCCATATAGAGGATTTTTTCCCTCCAAACACAAAGATGGTTGTCAGGGGGGCAGCATTTGCTAGTCCTTACACGTTTCCTCTTCTGAGTCGGCTGCCTTTCGCATTTGTGGAGTGGAACACTGTTTGCTAAGTCATATGAAAAAAGAGACGAGGAAACTAAACACACCTCTAAATTGTTTTATTATCCAGAGCAGGTGCGAGTTGCATTGCTCAATACTACAGTCTGATCTGTGCTCATAGGCAGCACTCTACCACAGCTTGATAAATAAGTAATAGTAAAATAGATCCCTCATTCAGCTGCCCATCAACAAAGGGGTATTGCTGTAAACTGCACCAGAGAATCTCCCAAGGACCCGTGCCTTTTAAAGATACTTGGAAAGACAACATATAAATAAAATTTTTCCTGGCTCAAAATGGTGCTCAGATCACAAGCAATTGGTTTGCTGTCTTTGAGCACAACATTGGAACACCCTGTTTACTCCCTTGTAAAAATGCAAGGAACTCTTCTAGGTGCCATGAGGCACAAAGCTATCAGTTGAGGGGAGAGGGGGACAGATTATTAGGGAGAAGAAAAAAAATCAGAAGGAAAAAAAGAGGCAACAGATCTGTTTGCATCCAACTTGCAGAAGCTACAGTTTCTGCTTCTGTAATTACATGCAGAAGAAAACAACGGGTAGTGGAGGCCAAGACAACTCTTCATTTCACTTCTGTCCCCCATTCCTAGAAAGTTTATAGGAAAATCACAAGGTACATGACTTCTCTCCCACAGAGAAAGAAAAGGGGCTGCAGAAACCCTTATCTTGTAGGAAATGGAACATGGGATCCACAGAGCCCCGAGCAAGCTGAGGAAGGGAAATGCTGTTCAGAAGTTCCCATAAACCTTGTGTTAAGCCAAGGATGCAGGCAGCTTCCAAAATATCGGATGGAAGGGTTGGATCTTTATGGGAAGAATACAGAGACATAAATAACTGCTGTATACGAAATACACATGGTCTACAGAGGCAAAATGTGCAACTCTCTCATGTGTAAACATCAAGATCAAGTAGGTATTAACATGATTAACACCCTTCCCTTCCCTTTTAGCATTACTGCCACCTGACACCTCAGACATTTGGAAGGAGCCTGAGAGACAGCAAGCTTTCACCACACAGCCTGCCAAGAAGAGGGGAGCATTTGCAAGCAGAGACAGGAAATATCCAGTTGCCTAAATGGACGATGCAGGAAGTCCAGCACGATGATGTCTCCTGCCCTCAGCACTGCCCAGCTCAGCAATATTCTATCTAGCTTGAACTTCTATCATATGGTCTAGTTCGGGTTTCCTAAATACACACTAGCATAAAACCACATGAGTAATTATTGTTTTGAACAGTCCCTGGACAACACTGTAAGACAGTGACACACCACACACACTGAGCCTGCTTCTAGATGCACAGTCCAGGCTTTTGCTCATTTCTCCATGAAAACAGGCTAGGGAGCTTAGTTATATTATCGATAAACACATCTGCCCAGAGGTGATGAAAACACATAAGCTGGGAAGTCTTTCCTTTCTTCTACTGCCCATAAGAGGCCGTCAAGCAGTGGTTATATGGGGGAAACTAAGTAAACACAGAAAAATATTATGAGAAGACTTAAGGTGGAGGGGAGTCTGTAGGGTTGTACCCTGATGTGTCCAGGAGACCAACCTGTCCTTGTGCACTGAATCTTACTGTGGGTGTTCAATCCTACAAGGTGGTGCATTTAAATGACACATTTAAAAGCTTCTTGCAGGAAAACAAAACAGCCAAACACAAAGAGCACTTTTACTTTATTTTTAAGATGAGTGAGTTTAGTGGCTGGATCTCAGGGTTGTTACTCCCTATGCCTCTGAAGTGGGTTTCTCCATCACAGCCCCACAGCCTCCAGTCCAGGAGCTTCCTTTGGGAAATTAGTAGTGAGAAGTTAAAGGGTCAGAACAGAGAGATACAGAACTGATGGAAAACACCTGCCCTAATCCTACAACTAGTCTAGACCTAGGTCATCCTCTGAACCATGATCTATTTCTCACACTTTCATACAACTGGGAACATGTGCCAGAAAGAAAAACAGCCATGTGTTTTGTTAAATCCCGCAGGTGCTAAATGTTTTATAGCTTAAGAGACCAAGGTACTCAGTACCTTACAAATGCATAGATGCTTCCACAGTTGGAAGTAATTAAGACAAATCTACAGCTTTGGTTCAGCTTCACCCTAAATTTGTTCACTATTGCTTACAGCATATACCTTGAGACAAGTAGGGCTGCAGAAGGAAAACTAGATAAAAATATACAAGAGACTATCTTATCCAGCTCAAGCAGAATGTGATTTTTCCCATTATATCAGTCCTTCAAAGCCTTCAAGATACCTGCACATCTATCAGGTGAGCTGAGACCATGAACAGACATAGACAATAAGCTTCTTCAAAAAGATTCTGCTGTTGTAAATACTCACTAAAGGTGGGATCATGAACATCATCAGATCTTGATCAAATTAAAGACTTGCAATAGTCCAGACAATACCAAATGGCTTGGTTTGGTTTCCAGTTTGGTTTTGACCTTTAAGATAGGAGTATGAAAACTGGCCTTTGCTGGTTTTGCAGCTGATATGACCCCAATGTTCACCAGATCTGTTTGTAATGAGTATAATCAAAGGGAATTCAAGAAATGTTTAACTTCTAGATCAGGAATCTAAACCACCCATTGGATTTTGGACTTAAGTGGATATTAACTGAAGAAAGTTTCAAAGCATTCTACTTCAAAATCCTTGACCATATCAGATCATCAATATTTCATTTTCACTCTTACTGTGTCCTGTATCAGTATCGTTCCTGAGCAGGCAAAACTGAAAGTGTTGGGGAGCAGGAGAAATGAAAACAAAACAACAGAACCTGAAAGAAAAACTTTTAGGTTACGAGCCATAAAACAGAAAAGGCAACACAATAGGATGGCCGGTCCTTCTGCAAACTATCTTTAACACAAGTCTGCTGGGACATCTTGCAGCAAAGCACAACAGACACCTTCACTGTGGTTTAGAATAACAGACCTTTCAGGAAGTTATATCATCTTATTTCAGCAGCATTTTGCACAAATGGTCTTTGGCATTCAATTAGCTCCCATTTCAGAATTAGAAAAATATATTCCCAGTGCTGTTACAGAGAAAAAACAAGAGGTAAGCACTCTCACAGTCTCCCAGCTGCTCTTAAAGTGTCTGGGTGCACCAGTCCCCTGATGTATCTTCAAGCCAAGGATTTCTAAAGTTGCCTATTATATCACTGCAACATGGGAGCATTTTGTTGTATTATTCCATAAAAATAAACCCCACCATCTCCAAGCAGATCAAGGTGCCCTCCTTTTCAGAGGTGACTTGTCCATTTTAACAAAGGGAATGCATTAAGTTGCTGTCCCCAAACCCACCAGACTACAAGCTGGGGTGAACGTGGAAGCAGTGAACACTACTTCTTTGTGGAATTATACAAACATCTGGCAACAACAATAGCTAAAAAGGCTGAGAATTTAAATGACTTAGCTTTTAAGTGAATTCACTAGAAATACTACTAATTTTTTTTTCCTAATAGATAGCCTGAAGATATGTATAGACTGGAAAGTGCATTCAAGATGTTGAAATTGATGTTGCTGTCTATTTATGTCAGTACAATTTTCAAATCAAAATATTGAAGCAAATGGTCTTCCCCGAGGAGCAGATGTTTGAATGCAGTGATGGGGATCAATTTAAGAACACAGAGACAGCTGAAGTGTTTTCATTATGTCAAGGCTCCACACCTCTAGCAGAGATAAATTGTGATTCATAGAAAGGAGATGACTCCACCAGAGATGAGGATGAAAAATTAATTCCCTTTTCTCCCATAGCAGACTGGTGGAGTTAGGACAGCATCTTTCCCAGGGAGATGCTGCCTCACACAGCAAGCCAGCATCTAGTATTTTTTAAAAGCAGTACTAACGTTCTCCAAGCCAGTTGCCTACAGAAGACACTCTGCAGCTTTTCAGCACAAAGAACTATTTTTCTTTTGTAAATGGTTCCAAATTAGGTTTGCAAATACTTCCCTACTTCCTAACAGTGAGTGAAACAGTATGTGTGAATGACTTGAGGAAACAAGAAAACATAGCAGGTTCCCTAGATGCTGCAACACATGAGGATTTTCCATTTGCTTCTTACAAGTTGACTGCCTTTGCATCTAAAAATATATTATTACACTATTTACATTTCAGCACCATCCTGGATCAAAGCAGTTTGAAGGCATCATTTTTCCAGGCTCTGTACATAGTTACAGGTAGACAGTTCCCATTCCTTTGGATCCAGCTCTATAGCTGAAGCCGCATTACAGGACAACGTTGGGCCACACGACCCAACCCTTCCCAGAGTGTTTCTGAGCACTCCTCAGCTGTGCAGGAGTTTACTGCCACTGCATGTAAAGCAATGTTTTGGGTTACACTGTGCAAACAGCTTTATATTGTTATTGTGCATGGGTAAATAAGCGACCATGGCAGCCTAGCAACTTAACAGCAACAGAAGATAAGTTCAGAACTAAATTAATAATTGTGGTTTCGAGAACCATTTTCCTTTCCCCACTTGTGATCTAGATTTTAGCAAGATCAGAAACCATGACTCAAAAGAGCTGAGTTCTATTTCCAGCACTGGCAACATTTTTCTGACCTTGAGTGTCTGTTTCTAGTTTCTAAATTTACAAAATAGAGATGATAAATTTCCTCCACTTTGGACAGATTTGGAGATCTTCAAATGACAAGTGCTATATAAAACAGTGTAAGTTTCTGCCAGGGTACTACTTAATAGATGGCCTCTTAGACAGCAAAGCAGCAGGCAGAGTAAGCAATGCCTAAACAAGTCATACACTCTCTTCAACCAAGAACAAAGAACTTATCATTTACATTAATTCAGAACCCCAGGCAAGAGGGAAAGGACTTATCTATTCCATCAGTAAATATTTTATTGAGAGGCATTGATTGCTACTATGTTATCATCGATACTCTGATTTAGCACTGCCCTTGTATTTTCTCTGCTGTCATTCTGAAACTAAAAGAGCAACTAGTTTTCCAGTAAATTTTCTCTGCAAAAACGTCCTCAGCACTTTTCAGCAACACAGAATTAACTGCTGTATCTACAGCAGAACAAGTCTGTGCTTGCGCCATAAATGAAAGGGGGCTGTAAACTGAAACTGGATACAAGGCTTTAAATTACATGTAAATTCTCACCAGGGCTATAAAAGGGCCACTTGAATATGAAACAGAGATAGTGAACAAATCCTGGAATAAGCTTTTAGAGAGAAAGGAATCTAGGCCAAATGGAAACACACTAAGTATAATTTATAATGAACAATGTGTAAAAAGCTATCCAAATCATGGAGCTCCAAATGAGAATAAACAGTGATCTTCCAATGGGGACAAGTACAGATAAGCCTAAGTATCTGCTAAAAGGCTGAACTCTGGGTAACCCTTGTTGAATCAGTTGGTAACACCCAAAGTCATCACTACATTTCAGTAATGGCCAAAAAGGACTCTATCAAAAATAGTACTTACTTCAATATAACTAACCTGGAATTCAGTACCTGTCATCACGTACAACAGATAATGACTGTCACTGTGCAGTAATTATGTAAAAAACAGACATGCAATTCACTTCCGCCTACAATGAGCACGGCTGATCCTGCGAGATAACTGCTTTGTCTGGTAAGATGGAACAATGCTCGCAGCCACTGAACTACTGCAGTGAAGAACAAATGAACAAAAAAGCTGAGCCTTGCTCTGATGAATACATCATATATTCAAGTCCCTCTTGATCTGCACAAGCATCAGCAGAGGTCACATTGAAATGTGAAATGCATTGGGTGTAAATACCTGAAAGAGTACTGCCCACAACAAAAGGCAAAAGAGAATGACTCTTTAAGGTATATTTATACACTTCAAAGTGTTTTTACGGTTGTTAACGTACTTTGATAGACCACTTCACCACTAACTTGTGGAAATAAAAATCCAGTGAGGAGCGAAGCTCTTCAGGTATCACAAAGAAAAGTGCAAATAGGGTCTAGGAGCACTGTTAGAAAGCAGTTAGAGCAGCCTGGGTGGCAGGAAAATTGCAGTACCCAGGTGGAGTTGGGAGTCCCCAGGTAGAGGGTACATTGTTCAACTATCGTGTTTATTTTCAGAGTGATGACTGCATTTCGGTGGTTATTGGATTACAGAGGACACGCGTCCCATGTCCTTAGCCTAGGACAGGTTTATATTTTAAGGGTCTAGCTAGTAAGAAGTAAAGTGAAAACTTTAATATGGAAATCTTTCCCCCAACCTCTGGGAACAGGAACCATCATCCAGCACTTTATACATTCCCTAAGGTGAGTGAAGTATGCACTGAGTGTTGATGACAACATCTGACCAGCAAGCAGGCATCATCCCCACCACAGGAATGAGGAGATGTGCAAACACACTAGAAATATGACCATGTGTCATTCTGGCATCAATCACCTCTCACCAAAAAGAGTAGTCAGTACTGCAGAGGATGAACCAACTAGGGCAACAGCATTCTTACTGTGGTCTCTAACTCCACATAGCTTTTCCCAAGCCATCTTGCAGAAGATAAAAGGTGAAGCCTAGACAGTTGAAGACATGAGGTCACACAACTGCCCATTGCAATCACTAAGCATAGCAGCAGAACTTGGCCAGCTCAACAACTATCTCGAGCATCTCTTGCCAGGTACTTGAGTTTCCAGCAGAGATGCTGTAGTGTCTTCCAAAACTGTTGCCTTCTTAAACAAACTGGACAGATTGTTGTAGAGATGCTAAGAGAATGTCAATCTGCTAAATGTCAGAAAGATTTTGACTAAACTAGGAAGAAAAATAGTCAGAAATTGCAGATACATAATTAGTAACAAGTCTTTAATTCTACATGTTTGGATAGCAAGGCTGATTTAGAATCAATTGCTTAAGTGGAGCAGCCAAGATGACAGATTCAGATCTTCTTTACATCATTGGAAATGCAGAATAACTCCACTGAAGCCAAAGTAGTACTTAATGCTGCAACAGTCCCATGCCTTATAGCTTGTTAATAACTAATTTGATGCAAACACTGCCTTAAATTATTTTCTTAATTTTTGTTACCTATTTAAGAAACGTACCTAAGTCCAGGAAGACTGAGGCCCCTCAAAGGCAGGGACTGAGGCAGGAACAGGTCCTGGGGTGACCAGACTTCAAGTCAACTGCTTGTTTCAACATCTGAAAGCTTAGACCCCAGACTCCTTTCCTTCATGTAGTCTTTTTCTAAACAGTAGTTTCATTAAGGAAAGGTACTGAACAATGAAAAATATGTTCAGAGGGCAGTTTATTCCTGTTTGAATGACTGAGTCATGAAGCTGGACTTCTGTGGCAGACACAGGACTTCCACCAGGCTGTTAGAACACAGTTAAGAAGGAAGCTCTTCTGAAATGTGTACATTTCTTTAAGCTCACCAAAAAGCAAGCAAATCATAATCTGTATCTGAAAATTGTTTTGTGAACTGACATATTTTACATCATACAAATTATTCATATCCAATTTGTAGAAGAGTCAGTAGTTGACCAACGCCAAGATGTTGAATATCTTCCAGCTTAGAAATTCTCCCAGTGTTCCAGTTGCTTTATCAATTGAATCTTGAGTCACAAGGACTAAGTGAGGGTGGTGCATGTCACCACAGAAAAGCTGTTGTGTTTAATTAGATTAAAATATTATCTTCTCCCCCTTGAAGGTGTTACTACCAGCAATCCTAGATCATGACATCACCATGTCTTTCAAAGGAAGCAAGGCCAGAAATGTCAGCATGGTCCTTTTTACAACAGATAAACAAGAAAAGCGGTGAAGGAATTAAAAATAAACCAGAAAGCATGGAAAAAAAGCTAATACCAGTTGCTTTGGACATGCAAAAGATGTACTACAGAAACCACATACAGTCTCAGACCCTTTCATAATCTACACTTGATGACTTTAACATGATTGTCTTGGATGAGTCAGTGCAAGATTTGCCCAAGTAAAAACCTCAGGATTGTACCCTTCAAAATTATCTTCACCAAAATCCAGAGAACTTAACAGCCTTGATATATTCTCACAATGCATTCTGTGTCATTCCAGAAAAGGAATTCTGGCTTACCAAAATTCTTTGGCTGATTAGAGAAAGGACAAAAATTGTGGTGTCTACCAAAAATTAAAGAAAAACAAGAATCTCAAAGCCATTTGTCTTTAAAGTAATTTCAGGGTTATGCTACAAATATGCAGGTGGAACTCCTACAGGGTCTTCATCACTCCTTGTAGCACTGAATAAGAGAGAGGAATGTTCAAGATGCAGATTTTGGTTATTGAGAGTGGTGCAAGGAGATGAGGAAGGGAAGAAGGTACTGAAGGGCACTGGAAGAAGGAAACCAGCAGGATGGAGCTTGGGTTTTGACTTGTGAAGAGGGTATATTTTATTAAGCATGAAATAATGGACAATAACACTTTCTAAAGGGTCACTACCGACTTGTACAAGGAATATCAGTTAAGGCTAGTGGGAGAAATGTCCCAGTTTCCAAGTCCTGTTTCAGGGTATTTGGAGAGTAGGGTACCTTCCGTGTTCCAGGACAAAGTATTTTGTCCCAGGTCACATAGCATGTCTAGGACATATCAGGGAAATCATGGCAGGTGGCAGACCATCGTCCCATCTCCTGACCACTCTCCTTCATCGCATTATTCACAATCCAACCATGTGGAAGAGCTTTCTTCTGCATCTGCACAGGCCACACACATCAGCGAGTGTTTTTCCCTGGAGAAGGGCTGAGGGAGATGGAAGACACTCCTTGTGTCAGCTCAACAGCTCAGCTCACACCATTATGCTTTTCCCATACTATCTCATTCATCTCTCACCTCACACTGCCATCCCTTTTTATTTTTGCCTAGTATTTTACTACCCTCTTAAACTACTAAGAAGGGCACTCAGCATTTTTGGTGCATTTACAGACTTTGAGGACCTAAAAGCCCACAGGACCACTTAGCTGTACTCAGCAAAAGGTCTTGCCTGTACCATGATGCTGGCTGTTACCCAAGGCTCTTCCCACACACCTGGCAGCTCACATGTTTTTATGGTGGGTTTTCAGCAGCAGCATGAAGTTTCCTCAGAGCAAAGCAGCTCACAAAGCCAGCAGCAGAAGCTTAGGCCACCTGGTCCAGAGCTGCACCTAATGTCACAAAGGGGATTTTACCCAGGCTATCCTTAAGAGGATTAGGGAACCATCTACTTGCAGAAAACAACAGTCACATCTGCTGCTCCAGTGCAAGTTGCTCTTATCTACTCTCAAAAAGCTCATTTTTGCTCGTTTCTGATGACTACTCATGACAGGATGCTGCCACATAATGCAGATACTTGCAAAGAATAGCGTGCTTGGATACAGGGGGATGGTTAGCACCAGATCAGGTGCATTCTGAGCTCTTGGCAATTAGCTTCATCCATCACATAATGCTTTGAACAGCACTACTCAGAGCAAATAAACAAATAGGCCTGACATTCAGAGGCTGGATATTCACAGCAGGCTGGATGTCACTGAGTAATTAGACTCCTGAGCCCTCAGAGATTTAAGAGGAGTGAAGGCTGTTCAAATCTGTGAAAATTTGACCAATTCTTTAGCAGTTTAAATGAGTTAAACCTTAAAGCTCAGCTCTCAAGTGATATTCCAAATATACTACCTGTATCAGAGACAGAAAAATCTTCATCATGTCAGACACAAAGGTATAAAATGATACCAAACCGGTACATCTAAAAGGAAGAGGAAAGGGAATTAAATTTGCTAAGGCAATACTTAAAACCTACCTGCTTTTTTTTAACTTTTTGAACACTAAAATACATGCAGACCAGCCACCTTGATTTTTCCTCCTTTCCCTTGGAAAGAACAGCAAGGTGCCTATAAATTGCTTTTATGGCTTTTAGAAGTAGGGTTTGTTTTGGGTTGGTTTTTTTCACTTTTTAGATTTAATAACTATAGTTGCAATTTAGAGTTCAGCTATAGCTTTATAAAAGAAAACCAGGATTTCCCATTTGACCCCTAAGCAAATGAATCCTAATCCTATAATATAATACTCTTCCATGAGATTGAGCACCCTTTCACCTCTGAATTGGTCCCACCAGGTCAGGATTAAACCATGGTACTCTTGCTCATCCCACTGGCGTCACTACAGTATACCTGTAGCACGGATTAGGAATGGACTTTCTCCACCAGGACTCCACCTGCGATTGTCAGCAGCCCCAGCCTGGAGGTACAGTTCATGGAGGGATGGATGTGAGGAATTGGGGATAGAGTGATCTGTAGTATACAGAGGGCACAAGGAATGGTGAGGAGATAGACCTGGTAGATGGTGTTCAACTTGTTACTAAAACCTCCCATGAAACAGGTTTCTTCTGCAGTAACCAGTCCTAGTGCTTATCTACCCTTACCTCTAGAAGTTTTTTCCCAAATATTTAACTAAAATATTCCACTGGTTGGTTGCCCTTTCTTCCCTGCTGCTGAAGGACAGGGGATTGCTCTGCACTTCCTCACAGCTTTCTACAAGGAAGATTTCACCTCCTTCATCTCCTCAAAGGAAATTAATCCACCTCTTTCTACAGTTAACTTCTTGGAAACAGCTCCCTCTGCCTCATTGTTCTTGTTCATCTCCTCTGGGCTCTGTTAAGTGTTTCCACATCTTCAAAGCATGCTGACCAAAACTGGACATGTTAACACAGCTCAGCCCTTGTCACTGAGGGAAACAACTGCCCCAGCCCAGCTCTGGGGCTTCTGCTAATTCTCCTGAGAATAAAATTGTATTCTTTTGCAGCAGAATTACACCACTTCTGATTGAGTTTGCCTCCCAGATCCCCACTGCACCAATATTTATCTGCACCCATGAATTCTTCTGTCCAAGAACAGCATTGTCCTATCATCTCTATTGAGTCACATCTGCCAATTCCAAATTACTTCTCAAACTTTATCGTGAGGAGCATTTTGAGTTTCTAGTGAGTAAAGCACTCCGAGGTCTGGTGTGCTGGTATAACAGGTACTGCACTTACCTTTCTGCAGATTTCACTCAAATGAAATGACTCCCTTCAAACAACTGTATGAACTTAAGCCTGCCTTAGATTAAGCCACTAAAAAAAACCCACACGGGTAGGCATTTTTTTAGATAATCTTCGTTACAAATACAGCTACTGATACAGTTGCTAATTATCAGGTTTTAAGGTCACTTAAAATCAGTGTCCCCAAAAATCATCTAATTGAAATCTCCAGCAGTCATACCTCATGTCTTTGGTTTAGAGCTTAGCTGTTCAGGATGAGATCAATATAATAGACAGAGGGAGATTTTTTGTGGGACAATTCATTGCTTTTAAAGTGATTTATTGCACCTCAAATGAGAACAAATATTCCTTCAACGTCACTCTTGACACCAATTCTAAAGGCTGCTCTTAGCTGCTTTCCCAGATAACCACTAATGAAAAAGCTTCTTGGATTGGAGTGAGTCCAGGATCTCAGCAAAGTTTCATAAAGGAATTAGGAATTACCGTGCTAGGTTAAGTCATTGATCCAGTTAAAGGATTGAAGACATGGGCACATAACCAGTTACTTAACTAATTAACCCCTAGTAAGCGAGCCACAGTAACTGGTGACATCCAAGTTCTCAGCTTGCAGTAAAATGCTATGGCTTCCCTCATCACAGAAATGAAACTATTTCTGAGGGAAGGTTTGTTAGCAATATTCATTTCAGAGGCGTCATTGCATCGAAAGCCTGCCCTAAGTGGCATCTGAATTATCACACAAAGGATAACCAATACAGAGAGATCAAGAGATTGTGACAACTTGGCTACTTTATCAAATAATTCATATATTTTCAGACTCTCCAGGACAATAGGCAAAACATAATGGAGCTTACTGGTTATTTCTTCTTACCAGCTATTTCAGAGCTACCCTGATGCTGTCGGATGCAGCACTGTGTTTTCTGCCCTCCTGGTGCAGTGGTGAGGAAAGCACAAGCTGAGTGAGTGCTTGGCTCCTCAAATCCACAATCAGGATCTTGGATGCTGTCAGCTTGGAAAGTCATCTGAGGAGAAGACAGAGCAAATACTTCTGTAGGAAAGGTTCAAGTAAGGACAGTGAGAAGGGTCCCACTGGGGATGGGTTGCCTGGATGGTAGCTGCTACAGAGCTGTAGCAATGAGGGCCTGACCCAGCAATGCCATCATCAACGAGCTCCTGTCCACATCTCTTAAGACATGTGTTTAATTGAAGTTAAGCTGTAATTTGAATGTTCACCTTCTGAGTTATCCAGTAAGGGGAGAAATGCCACATCAGATCTCATCTTCACACAAAAGAGAAGTTAAAGAATAAAAATAGTAGCAGCCAGGTGGCTCCAGTTCCTCAACTTGATTGCATTTGGCATGTGAAATATAGTAAGTTCAAAACAGTAATTACAGAATAATGCATATGATAAAAAGATCTAACTCACAAAAAATGAAAGCAATTACAAGCAAAATTAGCTGAGAAAGAGAATTAATGGGAAAATATGACTGATAATGGAGATATTTTACTAGATGTCAGAAAGTGACAATTAT
Source organism: Megaceryle torquata (assembly GCA_024611175.1). Classification (NCBI taxonomy): domain Eukaryota; kingdom Metazoa; phylum Chordata; class Aves; order Coraciiformes; family Cerylidae; genus Megaceryle; species Megaceryle torquata. Next base: position 54,039 of record JANIJG010001612.1, on the reverse strand, counting down.
AGGAAATAAGTCTGCTCACAAAAAAAAATACTTGTTTCATAAAATAAATGACATTGGCTAAAATCCAAATTATATGAAAGTGGGTGAAAAGGAAACTGATAGAGTTATTAAATAACTTAATAGTCAGGAATTGTTTTAAAAGCCGATTGAGAATAGTGCACATTCAATCAGTCACATCCATTAATAGATGCGAGTAGCCGAGCTGACAGTAAAAACCAGCAGCCACAAGGATATTCATGATGTTTTCCAGTAATTACACTCTACGGAATGCCTCTGCATTGGAGAGGAAGTGAGCTGAGGTATCCATAGGATCACTTGATGGACGGGTGCATGTCCAGTCACATCACCCAAAGAGTGCATTAAGTGAAATGAGAGAACACACTAATTCAGAAATGTAATCATTAGGGAGGAGAATTAATAACTAAGCCAGAAGCACTGGGAAGGCTGGCAGGAGACAGCAGAGGGAGAGCAGACTCCAAGGATATAAACGGTATATCCTGAAGAAAATACTCCCCAGTAAATAATCCCATGGGGAAGGGAAACCTGCCCATTTGAACAACATTAACAAGCAGCAATGAAAAGCAACTTTGATAGAGGTGTGAAAGAGACCAACACAAAAAACTAAGTCATTGCAGGACTGGGATGATTATATGATGACTTGGATTATTACAGTCCCTATGATTATGTATATGATGATTACACCTGACATACTGTTTGCTTAATACAGCTACTTCCAGTCCAGTCCATTCTTATGAGTGGAAGATCTGTAAAAGTATTTCTTTAATAAGAAGAACTATTTCTGAAGTCAGTGGAAGCAGGCTAAATCTGTAGCATCCAGCTAACAATCTCCCACCCAAGATAAACTCCCATGGGGTCACACATCCTATTTCAGATTCCACACTCCCAAGATTAAAGACTGCTATTTTCCAACACGGTAAGTATTTTAGCTTTTCACTGGTCTCTGCTCTTGAAAATTAGAGAAACACTTCTTAGTAAACAGCATTGCTACAATTTGAAATCACAAGCCATTAAGGTGAAGATCTCTGGCTGCGCTCTGCATTGTCATGCAGAAAACATTTCAGGGTGCAGATTCAAATATTAACAGCCTTTTAAAGTGTATTCAAATAGTAGAATATTTTAAAGTGTATGGCACAATATTAAAAGACAAAATTCAGAGCCCTGTTGGAGAGGGGTGCCTGCCACAGGGGAAAACCAGGCTGTTACTAGTAAGTCGTATCTTTACCTCCTCTTTGAGGTTGAATGTAATGAACACAGTGATAAACAAGCGTGCCATATTAACTGAGCAACACTTACTATTCACAGATCTGTTTAAAATACCTTTATCTTGAATGCAGCTAAACTGAGATACCCCAAAGAAACTATTCTTTACAATATCCATACTTCCCCATTCTGTATGCCCCACCCTTGATCAAAAGGTAATAGCTCTGGGATGAAATGTATCAGATCACTTCTCTGCCTTTTAAAGGAATGCCTGCTGTCCTGAACCTAAAACACAACTTGAGGTCACCCGTGTAAACACATCCAGCAGGAAGCTGTTTGGAACAAACTGATTTCACAGACTTTGAGCATTGTCCACTTGTTCCTGATTGAGTTCAGCATTAAGCGCTGCCTGTATCTCAGCATCTGCCATTATTCTGAAAAATAGGCAGCAAGTAAGAACAAATGATGATGGCTAGTCATATGCTTAATTTTCAGTGAAAATCACAGCGATTGATTTATGTTAGCTCAAAAGGATAAAAATATGTACAAGAATGGGAACCAACTGCAGATAGACCACTGTCTGCTGCAGCCATCAGATAATCATAGAATCAGGAAACAAGAGGAAAAAAAGCTTATAGCAAAGCCATACCAGGCACTGAAGAGAGAAAAGTGCTGCAAAATACCTGTATTAGATAAGAATCAACAAGTAATTTCTGTATCAGAAAAGCATCCCATAGGGATGTAGGGAAGCAAACACAATTGGGCTTAAATTAGCAATACACAAAATTTAGAATAAAGTTTCTTCCACGCTTATTTTTTTGGTGGTAAAGATGTCCAATGGAGCTTATGGCCCTGATGTCCAATAATTACACAGACAAAAAAAAGAAAAAAGCCAGTCAGCACACACCCACATTACCTATGACAGCATTCATTTTCCTTACAATTCATGGAAAGCAGAAATGAAGCATTACAAAAATTAATGATGTCTACCTAGCAAATCCTTTCTTCCCTGCAAAAAAGAACTTTACAGCTGAGCCCTGTCCTGGCTGAATTCAGTGACAAGATTTCCACTGATTTTACACAATAGCTATGGTTGGAAAAGACCTTTAAGATCATGAAGTCCAAACTTTAGCTAACTCTACCAGGACAACTACTACACCATATCCTTAAGTATCATATCTAGGCATCTTTTAAAAACATCCAGGAATGGCAATTCAACCTCTTTCCTGGGCAGCCTTTTCTAGTCTTTGATAACCCTTTCAGTGTAGAAGTATTTCGTAATATCCAATCTGCACCTCCCCTGACACAACTTGATGCCATTTCCTCTTGTCCTATCAGTTGTGACTTGTGAGACGAGACCAACACCCACCTCTCTACAACCTCCTTTCAGGTAGTTGTAGAGAGTGATGAGGTCTCCCCTCAGCCTCCTTTTCTTCAGACTAAACAACCCCAGCTCTCACAGCCATTCCTTGTAAGACTTGTTTTCAAGACCCTTCACCAGCTTCATTGCCCTTCACTGGATGTGCTTGAGCACCTCAATGTCTTTCTTAATCTGTGGCGCCCAAAACCGAACACAGTACTCAAGGTGAGGCCTCACCAGTGCCAAGAACAGTGGAACAATCACTTCTCCAGTCCTGTTGGCCACACAATTCCTGATGCAGACTAGAGAATGCTGTTGGCCTTTTTGGACACCTGGACACACTGGTGACTGGTGTTCAGGCAGCTGACAATCAAAACCCTTAAGTCCCTTTCTAGTGAGCAGCTTTCCAGCCACTCCTCCCCAAGACTGTGCAAGACTTAGCACTTGGCCTTGTTGAATCACATATGATTGGCCTCAGCCCATTGGTCCAATCTGTCCTGGTCCCTCTGAAGAGCCTCCCTACCCTCAAGCAGATCAACACTCCCACCCAACTTGGTGTCATCTGCAAATTTAGTGAGGATGCTCTCCATCACCTCATCAAAATCATTCATAAAGATGTTAGACAAGAGTGGCTCCAGCACTGAGCCCCAGGGAATGCCACTTGTGACTGTTTGCCAACTCAATTTAATTCCATTGGCCACCACTCTCTGGGCCTGGCCCTCCAGCCAGTGCTTGATCCAGCAAAGCATACACCTGTCCAGGCCCAGGGCAGCCAGCTTCTTCATAAGTATACTGTGGGGAACAGGAGTGGATCTTCACACACTGTGAATCTGGAGCACAGGAGCTCAACCAGAGCATGGACAGTTCTTTCAACATAGCCTAAGCAGCACAACTTGAGCAAAAGCTCCCCAGGATATCCACAGTGTTGGCATGGACCATGTTCCTAGAAGGACCTTGGAAATTTTATCCCTCAAGCAATGCAAGAGCCATTAGATTCGGCCCTTTTACTATGTCATGGCAGCAGTGCTGCATGCTGAGCTTGAGTGACCAAGAAGATGAGAGCTTTCACAGGTTTGTGAGAAGAGAGAAACCTCTAAGTGTGGTCAGCAGGGACTGGGGAAGGAAAACATCCCCCAGGAATGGGGATGATTAATGGGTTACAAGGGCTGCTGAACACAGCAGCCTGAAAGACCTGGGGACAGCAGACAGCCAGAATCCAGCTGTCCTTCCCTGCAGTGCTCCACATTTATTTTCTTTATAAAATCCCCATGCAGTTTTCAAGGCTTTTAAGAGTCATTATCCTATCCAGAATTGACACCAAATTTCCTGGGCTTTCTGCAAACCTGATGCAGCTGGTCAGGAGTCTGTAATAACCCCTGCATGGAGACTGCCTGTGGATGCAGTATGTGCCCAGAAGAAAGAGGGTATCTCTACTTGCAATCTACTCTTTAAACACTGCATGCCCTGTACTCACAGCAGAAGACCTTCTGCACATCAATGCAGCAGGTATCCAGCTGTCCAAAAAAAGTATGTTCTGTCTTCTTTTAACATCTGCCATTTTTTCTTCCCTTCACTTCAGCCTGGCTGTCTCATGGTTAAACGTGAGCATTGAAGGCTACATTAACAACCATGCAACTGTATGGCAGCACCAGCACAGAGCACGCACAGTCCATCCTGCATCTCACTGTGTGCTCCTCTCCTGCTACTCAGTGAGATTGTTAGGTAAATGTAAAACAGGAGTACACATAATAATTTTTCTTCTGCTTTATGAGCTTCAACAAGTTTAAATACAATTGCAGTGACTCAGATTATTCTTCTGTGCTGGTCTGTCCCAGCATAGAAATTAAACAATTAATGACAAAACAAATGAAGCCAGTTCTAGCCAGGAAAGAAACACTTTCTGGGTGCTGGTCAAAACCACAGTATTTGTGCACCTAAAACATATGTTCCCGACTGTTGAATGTGCTGTGATTATGCAGCTCCCATTCCCTTTCAGCAGAGGATCAAGAGCTCAGAGTCCAAGACAGCTGGGTCCCCAGCTACCTCCTTGGCTGTCCAACTTAAGTACCTAGATCATTTAAGATTTCCAGACAGAGTGAACAATGTATTTCACTTGTGATCTCAAAATCTAGGTGCTGTGGCCCACTTTCAATCTTGTTTATGCAAAACCAAGTCAGGATTTGGTCAATGGAATTTTAGGTACACATCAGAGTCAGGCATCCACTGAGCAAGGAGGTTTCAAGAAATGGAGACAGCCAAGGAAGAAACCACTGCCCCTGGCTTGTGCCAGGAAAGTGCCAGGATACCCAGCTTTGCACTGGAGGCGGGATTTGCATATCTATGAGGAACTCGTGAACAGATAGTGATGCATCTGAGCACAGTATGGTGGAGATGCATCACGCATTTCTACAACTGAGGAAGCACTTGACAGGAAAAGCAGTGCTGCACGCAACAAACCATTTTGTGAATGCAAATACCTCTTTTTTTATGTATGTGCAATTTGCTTTCCTGCCTATACTAATGGAGAGAACAAGGATAGAGAGCACGGTGGGCATGAGGGAGCCCAAAACTTTAGCAAGTGGGTAGTGTCAAATATTTAGGGGGGTATTTTCTTGAGTAAGAAGCAGGAAGTCTGCCTGCAACTGTGACCTATATGAGTTGCTGATACACAGACTGTGTCTCCTAGTAAATAACAGGAAGCCAGGTCCATGGGTATATGCAGGATGTTCTAAGTCCTAACAGTAGAGTAGGAGCTTTATATAGAATACTGAAAAGCCTTTGTTTGTTGAAGTTAGGAAGAAGTGGTTCTTCTTGTGAGGCTTCCACCAGTCTCATGATAGTATCATCATATATGAACTGTAAGATACTTAAGCAGGATAGGTTCTTCAGCTTTCCTGTAGGAGAGATGATGACAGCCTGGGAACCTCCACAGTCTGCCTCTGTCTGTGCACTGTTCATCTGGGGATGCTGCATACCCCTACCTGCAGTGCTGCTGCTGGGCAACACCCCAGCAGTGGTGCTACACTTGGAAGGAATACAAAGTAAAATATTTTTACAAATATGTGAAATCTACCAGGTTTCTAATGAAGGAAGATTTAGAAATCTGTTAAGCACTGATAAAAATGATTAAATAGTTAATATATATTTTTTTTTTTTTTCAGGAGATAGTAAAAGAAAAAAGAAAAAAGAGCTCATATTAGCATTCCAGTAGGTAGTGTTACAGATAACACCACTGCACTGAAAAAAAGTCACCCAATAGCAGGCTTTTCAATGAAAATGTGCCCTGAAGGGTAACAGCAACTGTGCTTGCTAGAATCATAAAATCATCTAAAGCCATCATATGATAAACTGGAAATAAAAGCATTATTCAGGCAAAGCTGAGTTCATCACAGTTTATGCAACATAGCTACTTTAAAAGTGTCTGTCCAGCCACAGCTCTACAGCTCACAGGACAGCTACACCAGCTCCTTAGGGCTGGGTAGCAAGACCTTCAGTCACTATGCTCACGTGACTCAGCCCATTAACACGATGGGGGCAGTTTGCTGCGCAGACACAACAGCTAATGAGATGTACAGAATCTGGCCCTCAAGGTTATAAGCTCAGTTCTTGATAGCAACATAGCTCCCCAAATACTCTGGAAAGCAGCACCGCAATGCACCCTCCCCTGGGGATGCAGTAGTACCTTGAAGGACCAGGAGCCTTGAAAGGACTCTGATGAAAGGCGGCTGGAAAATATATTAAAAGCATTTAACCTTTCTCACCACATACTGAAGACCTGTGCCACAGAAACTGCTGTTTGACTGAGGAATGCTTATGTTCTTCACACCCCAGCAATGTCATTTTTAAATGGATCCAACATTCTCAAAAGGTGTTTTACATTTTACTCTCCTGGACCCAAATAGAGCACTTGCTTCTGGCTACCTGGATGTGTCAGAGCAAGGAGCACACAACACAGCTCCATCAAACATGAGACCAGCCTTTTACAACTGAGACCTAGCACACCAGACAAGATGGAGGTTACAAACAGTAACATGCAAAGCTGCATCCTAACCAGAGCAGCTGCGAAACACTATCTGACCCAGCTCAGATTCACCTCCTGAAGGCCCCAGGGCTCCTAGGGGATAGCATGTCTCACGGAAGGGTAACACTGGAGAGCTCAGCTCTGCAGATCAATGCATTGCTAACTCCCTGAGCATAACATATACTGTAGATATCACGCTCATTATCATGCTCTAAGAATGTATCATCACTGCAGTGCTGGCCGTTTGCTAGCCAGAGTTGCTTTTCTGAAGTCACTTTTACATACCAAAAACATTTTTTGTGTATGATTCAGAAACATGCTATAGTAATAGAGGGGAGACAGGGAGTCTGCCCAGCTCTGTTCAGTTTTATCTCTACCAGCTGCTGTACAAAGCACAAGCAATTCAGGAATCATGGCAAAAACATTTTTCTAAATGGTCCTATGGTCTATTGAGAGGAACGGAAGTTTATTACCATCAGTGACTCACTCCCTGCTGAAGCTTTTTCCTGGACGAACTGCGTTCTGCGCTATTATGTTCCAGTAACAATAAATTAATAATAGGCAAGGGAATTCATAGTTTGCCTTAAAAAAATGTAACCAAAGCAAGGAAAATATGGAATATACTATAGAGATTAAGTGAAATATTTCATTCCTCCCCCTCTGATGTGCAAGAATTATAGCCTTTCACAACAAATTTCAGTCTTTCTTCATCACAAGACATGCACAAAGTACTGAAAATTAATTCTGTTCATACCAAATGTAACCTTAAAAAACATCATTTTCCTGTCTTTTCCTGTAATAAGTGCAGAAATTTTGCTTCCCCCAACACAGCCAAAAAAATCAGAAGAGATCTTAGATACCTGGGGTTAATTCCTGACCCTACTAACCTCTCTCTATGTTCCCTGACAAATTGTTTCATGTCCCTCTGCCTCTTCCCCAAACTGTAAGTTAGGAACAATACTTTTACCTCAGCAGAAAGCTGTGAAAATAGCCACTGTTAATGATTTTTAGGGCCACATTTAGCAATAGGAAGGCAGGAAATGCCACAACAGCACCAGTTAAGCAGGTTGCTCCATGGAGTAAGAAGTTGACTTCACCTTTGTGTTTAATACCAGTTTCATTCTCCTGGTTCCTATGCCATTGGCTATCTTTGAATTTCATGCTACACATACAGGATTTTGGCACCATCATGCTAGAAGCTTTTAGGTTTTTCAACTATACAGCAACATGGGAAGCTCTACAGAGTATCTCCCTATTTGTAAAAATAAAACCTATGTTACCTCTTGGCTTATACTGGAAACTAAAAAAAAAAAAAAGAAAAAAGAAAAGCTTTTACATCTAGAAAAGCTACTTCGAGCTTCATGCCCAACCACACCTGAGTCTATCAAACCAAGGCTTCCCCAAAACTGACTCAATGCTAAACTTTAACAGCATTTTGTCTCTTCCATCTATACTGTTTATCCATCTTATGATCCATTCCTATCAGCATCCTAACACTAAAGTACTCATGACCACGCGTATGCCCTCTCACTCTTGTGCAAACAGTCCCTTTTTCACCAGTTCAGACCTGAAGACACCAGTCCTGAAACCTGTGGCCACCATAGGGTTGCCTTGAAGAGTATCATCCATTCCGTCTGTGCAGGAAAAGATATATCTATTTATTGTCACTGAGGTATGACACATGCATAGCCTATTTAAAGGCATGATCAAGATTCAATAAAGTAACTTCAAAATATGCCAGATGTCAGGGTCTATGTTTACAGAGAGAGCAAAGCAATCTGAAGGCATCTGCAACTATTGCTCGCTCTGGAAGTGGGAGTTTTAAAGGGAAAGGTGGGTGGAAACGGGGGAAATAAACTCCTGTGGTTCTGACTGTCAATTAGAAGCGTTAGTAATGGAAAGATTAAAAAGGCAGCATATTTACAAAAGCTCATCCCACCCATCTGAGTAAGCAGGCAAAAGTAAAGAGCTTGACTGCTCCAAAATGGTGTGGGACCATGCAGTCTGAACAGGACTAGTGAGCTCCTAGAAACATCCCACTGCCCCTGTCCCCATAACTAGGACAGATGGGCATTGTTCCATCTTCCAAGCATAAAACATGAGCTAATCGCAGAATTCTGACAAAACTCCCTGGTTTAACAAGCACTGAACAGAGTGTGTCAGATGAGCTCTGGCTCTCCCATCCCATCTTAATTCATTCAAGAAGAAAGCCTGGAGTAGCAGCATGGCTGAAACCCCAGACAGGCAGCTGTAGCACCCACAGTAATGCCTTGAGATCCCCTAGTTAGTTCAAGGACCAGGGACTAGGTTCTTCCGAGTATCCTCCTGCTCCTGATGTGAACTTGGACTCATTCTCTCGTGGCAAGTATAATTCAAACATGCACTTAAATACTTTGTTAAATAGGGACGGATGGCTGAACTAGATCCAGAATTTATAAAGCACCTTGAGCAGGAATACAAATTATTATAGTGACTCAAAAAAAAAATGCTGTGTGAAACATTTCTTCATGGCAATGCAGATTTCCATTGTTTTAGAATCAGCATTAGGACATGTAAATGGTCTGTGAAACATTTGAGATGGCATGGAAATAATTTAGACAGTGCTTGAAACTCCATTTATGGAAATTTGGTTAGAAGAATATGAAATAATATTATCTATAGAAGCAAATTTACCTTCCAAATTTATGAACAAATTTAATAAAGACAGCTGCATTTAAACCAACTTTATCAATACTGCAAAAACTCTTGGGAGGACATAGAATTTGTCATCGGTACTTTACTGAATTAATAAAAAGAATAGGCTTTTTCAGTGATGAATGCATATCTAAATGTCGTCATATTTTAAGTGTGCTCAGCATCTGCCATACAATATTAGTGTTCAGTGTGGTTCCAGCAAAGAGTACCAATAAAGGTATTTTAAGAGTGAATGTCACGGAAGAAAGAAAGAGCACTTTCACCAGCTGCAGCAGCTGAGCAAAAGAAGGTTCTTATATCACCAGTGAAGGGAAAAAGATAGCAATAGAAGAGTGTAAATAAATAGTTCAGCATAAGGGACAATAATTTAACTTAAAAGCCATATATAGAAATGAAACATATGTGTTTAATTTTTTAAAAGCTTTTGTCAAAAGTAAATAGTAACCAGACCTCAAACAGAGAGCACGCCACAGTTCAAGCAGAGCCCAGCTCATCAAACCCTGATTCCAATCACACCTTCAGCAGGAGCTCAGAGAGCTCATTCCTCCTTTTGCTGAGGATGAAAGGATGAAATTTAAGACCACAGAAAGTTGTAAAGGCTTTAAAGTTCACACCATTAGAAAGTTACTGAAAATCTGATGCTTGTAGAGAAAGAGACAGCACATCAAGGACAACATAATGTGCAAAAGGCCCATTTTGTGCTCCTTTCTGCAGGATCAAAATCACCATGAGCAGCAAGGTGAGGATGGCTATGCAGAGAAGGAAGGAGGACAGCAACAGAGAGGTGATGAGCAGGTCCACAGACATCCAGCCACTGCATCAACTTGTTCACAACCACCACACAAGAATCCTGCAGAGGTGGCATCTGCCCACAAGTACCTGACTGGCAAGGGACAGCAGCTCTTCCTGGAAGAGCTTGTGAGGATCATGTGCTTTGTAGAAGGAAAGGAGAAAACCACAGCCATGGAAGTTACATGAAAAAGTTTCGGTCCACACAAATTATCTTCTTTTGCATTTCATCTTTCCCAGCCCCATTCACATCAAACCTGCTCCTACAATCTGAATGCAACCAACAGGCAACACTCAGGACAAAATCCAGCCCATTTTGCTTCCTCAAGCGTGTCCATCATTGGCATGGTTCCCCTGCCACAGCCCTGCAATACATCACAAGACCAGCCCAAACCCCCAGGCCCCACTGGGGTGGAAGAGTCCCACAGCCTCCACATTACAACAGTGAATTATTCCAAATAAGGGAACTTGCTACAAATTCCCCTCAAGCTGCCTTGTTCTGGCTGGTTTATGTTAGGGAGACAAGACTAAACAGACCTTCATATTTTCAGAATTAACCACTAAAAATGAAAAATTGGTTGTTTGTTTCCAGAGTGCAGATGAAGGAGAGCCCTACAGCCAGCGGCCCCTTTTGGAAACCACACCACAGTGAACCCAGCACCAAGTTATCTCCTTTTTCTTAGGAGTCTTTGGGATGGATTCACTGAGGAGTAAACACGTGCAAGCCTTGAGTCACACTTCAGTAAAACCACACCATCCCCCTCCCGTTTTCTCCTGATGTGGACCAGGCTTAATATGTGGCCTCACAGCAGCTTTTCTATTGTATGTCCCCATTATTTTTGCCAGTGCAGAAGTCAGATTTTATTATTTTTTTAAAAAAAGCTTATCTATTAATTGTCAGATCAGGGGAAGCTTCACTGCTTTGCAGCAAACTTAGACCACATAGCCTGTATCTTTTAACTACTGTCATGAATCAAAATAGGAGCAGGTCACTTCAGTTATTTAAACTGTTTCAGTTGTGTCTCTTACCTATCAGGACTGCCATTTAGTGCAGCAAGGATTGAATTAGATATTTTTAGGCTGCTCTTCTTGAGCAGCCTTGTTCTGTCCCCTAAGACATGTGGAAGCTGTATGACCACTTGTTGCACAATACTGAGCTCAACCTAATGTTACCACCTTTCATCAGAACTTACTTCCTCAGGCTCAACCTAGACAACCTGAATTCACGGCTGCCTGACACATGGACATATGTTCACATGCAAGCTGCAGTATCTGGGTATCAGCTGGTTAACCTCTCCTTTGCTTTACCCCATCTCTGCACAGCCACGAGCTGTTAAATACAAACAGATAAACAAGATAAGCCTCAACATGGCAAGAAATACAGAAAACAAAGACAAATACTGCCTGGGAAGCGACTTTATTCAGCAATAGAATTTCAATACAGTGCTTGTTGTTAAAGAAGGAGAGACAAAACAGATATTTTAGGTTAGGGAGAGAGAAAAAAAAGAGACAGGAGAGATATTTTCTTTTATGGCTGCATCAAGAGGGAGAGAGACATAAGAGAAACAAGAGAAAGTCCTACATGTCAACAAGGGTACAAATCCCAGCACATAGAAGAAGCCCATCCTCAGCTTCTCTTGCATAAGTCAAGACTATTTGTCACATCAATCCCATTAACAAGCTATTGCCTGATAATTAAGCTACCAAGAAAAGGTGTTCTTCCCAAAACCCACTACAGGGGGCTGCCAGGTTCACACCCCACATGGGAAACACTGGTCGTGCAGCAGGCAGAAGACTATTGCAGCAAGAAAAAAGTATCCCTGCTAAGGACCAGCTCCACCGTTGCCACTGTGCAGGAAGCACGACCACTAGCCTGTGTTACTGCTAGATTCCTGGAGATCCAGACAGAAGTCACACCATCAGCAGAAAGCAATTAAATAGTCTGGAGGAGCACTGAGCAGCAGTACTCAGCTGCAGGCAGGAGAAGCAGCAAGAGAGCTCAGAAAGGACCAAACTCCTTATCAGCCTTCTTTCACATCCCAAAGTCCAGAGATATTTGCAACACACACACTGGGATGCCTCATTTCTGGTTAGGTTTATTTGAACTGTACACAAATACCTTATTAGAGAAACAAAAGGCCTTTTTGACCATAATTTGCCTCTTTGATTATAACTGCTTTCCCAAACTCACAGCAAGGCAGTCAGCATAGGCATAGCTGCAAGTACAGCTACTCACCTGGCTCCAAACCAGGCTTCCATGCTGTCAAATTAAAAGCAGAAAAGCAGATGGGAAAGATGCCTTCCCCCCACTAGCCACACAGCCACCTAGCACAGAAGAGGTCCAACTGATGTGGTAGTGCAGATGCACAAGAAAAAACACGTTTTCAATTCAATTGAGCTCTTCCCAGGAGATTCCCCACACAGCCCTTGCTGTGCACAGCCACATGTTCCCACAGATTCTTCCCTTTTGTAGTCAGTGCTGCTAATATGGTCAGGAATTGAGAAAACTATTGAAAACCATCCATTTTCCATTCTTAATGCTTAGCTTCAAGAGAAACAAACAAGAAAACACAAGTTTGAAAGTAGAGAACAGCAAATTTGTGAGCACAAGACAGGGGCTGCAATTATCCACCTGTCTCTGCCAGGAGCTCACTTTCTCCTCTGAATTCTGTTTGTATGAGGCAGGATCTAAACTAAGTGGAGAAAAATGTGTAGATTTTTGTAGAATTTAATTTTAAAGATGCTGTTCTTTGCTGCAAGTCTAAAGCAGCACGGGTGAGTCATCACATGACTTCAAATTTACATCTGTATCTCTCACAGCAGAATCCCATTCAGTACATATCTGGACCTCAATTCCAAAACAAGCGTTCATGTGAAATATTGTATGGTAGGGTTATTTGCTGCTGCATAATCTCCACAAAGTACAGCAACAGTTAATTCAAGTAACACTATACTCAGTCCTTTGAAATATCAAGTTCTAGGATATCTGAACTCAAGCAAAACTTGATTACAATATAAGTATACGGTCTCTAAAACCATAGGGTGAACATCAGGCTAACTTCAGGTGACCCATCTTAGGCTGATGAGCACCAACTGAATTTTGTGTTTGTCAGGTGAGACTGTCAAAGTGCAATACCTTGAAGAGATGATGACTGCTTCTACAAGTAGCTTTAGAGTAGCCCTCAACAAGTATACACAGGACACCTCCATCTCTGAGCCATTCCCCATTGAGGAGGCAAAACTCCACCTCCTTCATTTTATAAGCACAGACAGTTTTCATCAACTCAGCTAAGCCAGGGAAATACAGAATACAAGGTGAAAGAAGTTGAGTGCCTATGCACACAGATATAGGTACATGGACATGCATACTCCATGCACACTGACAAAGCCTGACAGATCCTGCTGTGACCAATACTCCTCACTTACTTTTTCTCTCCCTCAGTTTTACAAACCACTGCTTAATCAGAGAAGCAGCCTGATCAAGGTTCAGTTCTGTTACAGCCCCTCACCAAAAAAACAACAAAAAAACCCCAAAATAAAACCCCAAGCAACAACAAAAATTATAAACCAGTTATACCCAAAAGGGAGAAAATGTGTGCACTAGAATTCTCTCTGGAGCTTTTACAGAGCATTTTAAAAGGTAATAAAGTTGTAGCTTCAGGAACAGGTTGTTAAGATGAGCCAAACATCCTCAGTGTTTTGGGGCAGCAAACATCACCTTAGGCACCTCGTGGTGTCCAACCCGAGGGGCCCCGGTCCAGCCCGGGGGGTGTCAGTGGCGGAAGGCTGGGTTGTAAATCACAGCCAGGCAAAATGCACCGGCTGCCCCGGGTGCGTGCAGCAACAGTGACAGCTGGCGGACACGGGGGGAAGGCCCCACTCCTCCGCTTAGGCTGAATCAAAACCCACAAGCCTTGGATAGCGGAACACTGCACACACAGATTGTTGTGCCCTTTGAACAGAAAGCACCCAGGACTGAGTCCTCCCAGGTGATGCGGGCAGCCCTCTTGCCCTGGTGCTTTTATCACCAGGGCTGTACACCCTCCCTCTGATGAGACTGAGTGGTCACACTCTTACACAGGCACATTTCCAAGAGTTACCAGCACAGCATTTCATGATTTACTGCCTCACAGTTTTCTCGCCATCCCCACCCGCTGCTTGCAGCGCTCAACTGCATATACGTATCTTCTTTCTGTGGGGAAGAAAATGGGCTGCTGAAGGCACAAAGTACACCTCTGTATAATTTTGAGGTTCCTAGTGATGGCCTTGCCTTATAGTGGGAAAAGTGAGTGAGAAGTGGTGGGGAGGAATGCCCAAGGTCACATCAAGAAAGCCTAAAGCAGTGCTGGACAGAAGTCCTGAGATTTGGGTAAACCCACAAGGTAACAAGCACCTTTGAGTGCAGTCAGCCCAGGGACCAGCAGGAGCACAGTGCCAGGAGGGGTGGCAACCATTTACCCCAAGATGCTGGAGAATAAACATTTGATGATGATTCTTCTTCTGGAAAGAAAATAGCTTTGAAAATTGTCCATTATTTTCTCTCTCACACCAAGCAGGGAACAGACTGTATTTTTTGCTTCTGATTCACAAATATTAAATCCCCTCTTCCCACTACTTGTGACTCATAAAAGTGACTCATTCACCTCCAGATAGTTTTATTTCCTCCACATTAAAAAAAAAAAAGAAAAAAAAAGAAAATAAAAGAAAGCCTTTTATTCTACTCCTGAGCCTTTGCTTACAACACAGATTAAAAGACAGTTCATCTCAGACTCCAGACACTCACTCCTCGGGCTGGTCTACAAAGCCACCAGTTACCTACAGGAGGAATCCTGCCCCAGCTTTAACCGGCATAGTCTCCCCACTAGAGGCTGCTGAAGCAAAAGCAACACTCTCTCCCCAACCCACCTGCAAGCAAAGCCAGAGCCCTAGAAAAATGGTGGGAAATAAATACTATTTTTCAGTTTGGCTTTGTGTTTGTTTTTTGGGGTTGGATTTTTTTTGTTTGGTTGGTTGTTTGGTTTTTTTTTTTCTTTAATTATGAGAAGCTTTGCAGCAACTCATGGATTCACAGCAGTTGCAGCCTAACCAGAAAGCTGTGTGACAGAGTAGGAACAGAAGGCACTGACACCCTTGTACATGTAAAGCTGCGTGGGAGGAGAAAGTGAAAAGACGACGGTGCCATCCCTTAAAAGTTAGGATGCCTTCAGCTTTACAAAGCTCTTTCATTGCCCCATTGCCACAAAGGTCAGAGAAAGGGGTTCAAGCTGAAAGCTGTTGAAAGCAAAGCAAGAGCTCAGGGAAAAGGAGAGCAACATTAAGCCCTTGTGAAGATGCCAAGAGGATCAACATCTGAAGACTTGGTCTTCCCAGCTGTCTGTTGAGGCTGGGAACACACAAGAGCATAAAAGAAGGTACCACACCACCTTCCACACCAAGAACAGCCAAGAAAGCTGTTTGTAACAGGGGAGATGCTGAAGGTATGAAAGGCAGCACATATCAACCTCCTTGGATAATTATACAGAGCTTTTTTGTCACAGATCTCAGAGCTTTTTGCCCCATTATGCAGGAAGATCCAACTCCCTGCAAGGCTAGCATTAATCCCCTGGCTGCACACCATCACTGAGCACTCAAGAGTGGAGAATCAAAACCACAGAATCATTTTGGTTGGAAAAGACCCTTGGGATCATCGTGTCCAACCATTAACCCTACTCTACAAGTTCTCCCCTAGACCATATCCCACAACACTACATCTAAGCAATGCTTAAACACATCCAGGGATGGCAACTCAACCACCTCCCTGGGCGGCCTATTCCAATATCTCACCACTCTTTCCATGAAGAATTTTTTCCTAGTGTCTAGTCTAAACCTGCGTTGTTTCAGCCTGAAGCCATTCCCTCTGGTTCTGTCACTAATTACCCAAGAGAAGAGACCAGCACCAACCTCTCTACAATGTCCTTTCAGGTAGTTCAGAGGGTGATGAGGTCTCCCTCATGAGAAGATTCACTGCAGCAGGGACCAGATCGGAATCTTATCAGGATCAGCATAACTTCTACAGCCCCAAATCTCTTATTTATTCTGTACTAGAGAAGGATTGTTCCTAGACTGAATTTATTGCCTAAAAGCTAAATCAGAAAGTCTGATGTTACAAGGCCTGGGGCTTCTATACCACAGTACTGTCTCCAAGTCTACCTGCTAAACACATCAAGTCTTCTCTTGTTACATCATTACTGTATTCAATGAGGACTTCAAATGATTCTTCCTCGTGTTTGCACCACTCAAATTATGTAAAAAAAAATCTACTTATTTTTACTTGGCAAAGCTATGCATTTTCAGCTCTTTTAATCTTTTCAATCCAATTGATAACCCTATATATTATTTTTATTCCCAATTTCTTGTTAGTCTTTCAAGTAATAAGGTCCTTAGAATTGATGCAAGAGTCATTACAGAAGAGCATCAAATCATAGTGCTAGAAATAAAGGATGTGCTGAAGACCTGAGCCCCGTGCCAGACACCCAAAACAGTTGTGGGATAAAGAACATGAGAAAGCAAGGCGCATGTCACTAAACCCCTGCATGCTCGACCTTGTCAAGCCCGCCTTTGTACCTTCCTCCTCATCTCAAAACATTTGTGCCAAGCGAGAAAATGATCTATTGTTTGAGGTACAGCATGCCCTCAAGGGATGCTCCTGTTGAACGTCTGTCATTGATTGTTAAGATAACAAAGAGTTAAGAAATAGAAGAGAGAAATTAACCTGCCCGCATCAGCGGTAACGAAAGCAATTCTCGGGGAATCGGAGAGATACTTTGTAGCTGCAAAATTGCCGCCTCTCAGTGTCCTTAGCAAAGCAATTCTTCGTATCACACTGAAGGCAAACAGAGCCCCAACCCCAGCCACAAAGCTCCAGCACAATGATATAGTTCTCATTCAAAGATCTCATTTTACTGCTAAGTGAAAAAAACAACACCCTCAGGGCCAACATCAATCATTGTCATTTCCCAAGCATAGGTTACACTTGGGTTTCATTATTCCAACCCTCTTTTAAGTTGTAGATCTTCCCTGCAGTCAAGCATCAGAACACCAAATAGCAACAAGCTTATGTTTATTAATATTCTTGCACCATGATAAGCCTTGAATGTCTAAGTCTTTATGCAATAAGCAAAAGAGACATAAGAAAAAAATAATGTTTCCAGCAACACACATCTCTGATCAGTAAAAGCTCAGGGTGAAGAATAATCTTCTTCCCCACTGAGTAACAGCTACCACTTTCTTTGGTATTATAGATTTAGAAACTGATTTTTATCAGCTGAGAAAGGGTGATTTATTAGCACAGTTGGTACCCACCAATCCAGCAGTTGGCACTCCAAGAAAACTCAAGAGCTAGGTCTTACCTCAGAGGCTGAGCCTCTTCTCTGCTTACAAACTTGGATGAAGTCCCAGCTGAAGAGACAATGTAACAGCAGGCATCAGTAGAGAAGATCCAAGCAAACTCACACACAGGACCTGGGCATCAGACTTAGGGAGGTTCATCCCTCATCATTGTATGAAAGCATAAACCCCATTGCAGGGCTCAGGGAAAGAGAAAGAAAATGTAATACTGAGATGTTATTAAAATTGTGACCAGTTGCTCTTCTCTCTAAGAGTTTGTGTAGCAAGTCTGAGATATTAATGATTTCTGATTTAACAAAGATGTAACAAGTCCGTAATACAGAGTTGGTTACTACCTTTTAGCTTCTAGGTTCCAAAAGAGCTGACAAAGAGCATTACTTTTAATGCACTCTCACACAGGGATAGCATTTCCAAGGAAGCTGCCAAACCTGCTAGGTTTTCACTTTCCTTTTCCAACACTTTCTTAGAAAGCTGGAAATAACCTTACCTTACCTACATGGACATTTTAATTAATTTAGTTTTGCTTTAAAAACAACAATCAAAAAGAAAGAAGACTAAAACTGAACATCTGAGCACTTAAAGCTGTTTCTTTTGAAACAGACTTAAGTAAAGCTTAAGAGGCAAGCCATAAAAATCTACACAGACCGTTTCAAGAAGAGTGCACATTCTCCAAGGCAGAGCTTGCACGTTCCTTACTGAGCCAGAGTGCATTCACTGTAATCCTAGACAGGGCTTCTGTCTGACTGTAAAATAAACTTCAACAACACTGGTTAATGCCACTTTGAAAGCCAGAGCCTGTTTTCATCCAGGTAAATGATAGCAGAGTTAGTCTTTATGTTCTATGCTTTGTCCTAAGAAGCCATGTTATTTAAATGATAATAGAGCTGACAAATCACCTGGGCTACAGAATAGGAACTGCACACTTGCAGTTAGAAACACAGCTCCCAACATTGCCGCCTTGCTCAAAGCAGACACGAGAACATCAGTGTCTATCTGGGAAAATAAAGATGTAGGGTACCTTGGCTGCAAGCAGAAGAGGCAAATGCAAAGCAATTGTATTAGTGGAAGGCAGAATTTCCCAACCAGTTCCAGCACAGCTGAGGGGAGCTGGGTGTCAGAGCTTCAACAATCCCCTTTGCCACGCAGATACTGCCAGAGAGCCTTCCTATCCTTCTGCTTTTAAATGGGGTAGGAACGGAAGAATGGGAGGTGGCAATAATATGCAGATTGGTGGAGATGACTCAGCTCATTCCAATTAATTCCAATTAACTCCACCCAAAGCAAAACCAAGCTTTTAATGCCATAACATATGGCTGGGGAAGTACAGAAATACACAGCAAAGAACCTACCATTTTCCACCTGGTCAGATGCGAGAACTTTCATTCAGCACTTGCTGTTTAGCCAAGTTTATCACGTATCTCTCACTCCTCTTGGTCATTAAACAAGAAAAACACACAGCCCATACTGCTGCCTAGGGCTGCAGAGGTCTCTTAGCACTAGCAAATGCTTTTAATGTGGTAAAGGAGAAACAGATTGCCTGGGTTGCTATCTTGCTCTTTCTTGCCTGTTAAAGAGAAGCAATCCCCTCATGAAATGCAAAGGAGGCTGCCGTTTTTCATACAGTGGGCAAAAAGCATTAGGCACAAAAGTTCAAGGCACAAAATCAGGATATTTTAAGAAGGCTTAAAACAGACCCAAAGGTGTGTAAGAGGGTACTGGTCCTTTGCATGGGCCCGAATCTCACGTGATGATATCTGCAAACCTGACAAATGGCAGGGAAGAGCTTTCTGTGCTATTGCATTTTTCTCTTCATGCTAGATACTATCACCACATTAGTCAAGCTAGAGCTGAACTGTCACAGCTCTTTTATTATTATTTACCAAACCAGTTATCAGCTAGATTCATACTATTAAACTCCTGTATGATAGAATTACTCTAATACCTGGCAAATCAGTGCGCATATAGTCATCTCCAGGAAGGTCCTGTTTGCACAGGGCTGTCACAGAGAGTAAAGAGGTGTCAGCAGGAGAAGAATCTCCCCTAAATTTCACAAAATGGTCATCAAATGAAGGCAAGAAGCTAATCAAGTGACTACTGACCACACCCCGACTTCAAACATGCCTCCAGTCTTCAGTACAATCCCTCCAATGAGGTTTAATTTTCAGGAAAGCCACATGAGACTGTCCTTCACAGGGGTGATGGCTTCTCAATCTGGGCAGACCATCCAATCCCCTCCCTTGCCTCTGAACACACTGCATGGCACAGCAAGCTGATTTAGGGACCCAGCGAAAAAAATTAACGTTCAAAATAAGAGGGGGAGAATAGAGAATTGGGCTTTGTCCAAAAATGATGGATTCTTTCACATGGCCACCAGGAGGAAATAGGGACCTGCAGCAGACCCAAGACTGAGCAGCTCAAATCCTCCTTTGAACTCACACTGAGTCACTAATTTGGGTCTAAATGATGACAACAGGAACCTAGAACTGCTGGCTTTTTCCTGCCACTCAGTTCTGATTAGAATTAAACCATAGCTAATGCAACTCTACATCTTCCCTTCCTGCATTCCTACACATAGGCACTGTTAAGGCATAGAGAGGTAAAACGCTTTGGTATCTATGTGGGAGAGCTGGGAACATCAAGTAGAGGTATTTATCTCCACTGAGCCGTGCTGTAACTGGTAGACCATGTTGTCTTACATTAATAAGCAGATTTCTGCAGTATTCAGATTCTGTTCTCCTGCAGAGATTGCTGCAAAAGAGAGGATGGGGACAAAAAGTGCCTCATGCTCTTTAGGACTGCCCCACCACCACACACATATCCAAATCAAGAGTAAGAATCAGTGAAACACTTCCCGTGCACCTGACTGCAGTCATCCTATCTCCCTCAAGATATCAGACAAAAGCAGCAAGAAAACTGCCCAGGACAGCACTTTACTGGCAGTAGAGGCAGTGCCAGTAGTCAAAAGGACTGCTTAATTTACTACTTGTTTCCAGCCACTGAGATATTCCTGCGGTTAAGATGATGGCTAATCAAGCCAGGAGCAGCCATTCAGCACCCACCCCACAAAGTTTAAAACTGTCTTAAAAAACCCAACAAATAAACAACAACAACAACAATAAACACACACACACACACACACAAAAACAAAAAACAAACAAACAAAAACACACACACACACACAAAAAAAACCACAGGAATTTGTGCCTAAGCAATACTGCAAATTATACTTCCAACACAATTTCCTGTGCTTCTCTTTTTTTCTCCCTTTCTGGCATATCACCACCCACATGAAAGCCAAAAAGAGACTGTAGTACCTGGTTACACAAGAATAGCTCATAACAGTAGCAATTCAAAAGCCTGTTCCATAATCCAGCAAAACTTTTTAGTCCAGAAGCCTTAGAAGACTGATTGACACATCTACCTATCCTAAAAGCCCTCCATCCACTACAGCAGAAAATTCATCAAGTGCTTTGAGAAGAACTTTGCTCTTGCACATCCCCAGTGCATTAGCTGAAGTTATTACATCCAGCTGCACTGCACAAAGCTACAGGAAACAATTTCATTAGGGTCCCATTAGGCTTAGATAGGTTAGTCTTTTTATATGCAAGAGTATAGTGGGAAATAGCTTTGGGCAATAATTTGAATACATCGCTGAAACCATTATCTAAACTACAGATTAGTATTTACAGAGGCACAGACTTCCACCCATCTTGAAGCAGCCCACACCAGTGGTTTTGGGGTCTGGTATTTAAACCATGGTGGTACTGGCAGCACCACAGGGACATGAGGGTCATTCCCACTAGTTCACTACTTCCTGAATAATTTCTGGAAGGTACCACTAGGCTGGGGAAGAACTCAAAGAGATAACATCATCTGCTTGAAAATCAGCCTTGCTTTACGTGGTGCTTTGCAATTTTCCTCCTGCGTAACTACTGGCCCACCTCAACCCAGCAAGAAAGCTTAAAGGCCAACACACAAGATCCTTATTATGGTGATTTAGGATAATCCTGGACAGAATATGGCACAAGTCTAATGATCCAACTGAAAGAGATTTTTAGTTTTTAAAAGGATAATTCAGTCTATCCATTCAACTAAACAGAAAGCCCTGTGTCATAATAAAGCTGTCATGATGTTCTGGAAATATGGTCTCACTGGAAGAACACATTGTCATTTTATAGCCAGCTATTTAAGAAGATGAGGCCAAGCCCTAAGTGACAGCCACTTCGATGAAACAACACATGAATTAAACATAATTATACTAGAAAAACAGTAAAACAGAACTAATCATGGAGGCCCCCGTGTCGTACCGTGAGCAGTGACATTTGCATTGGCACAGGGCATTCCCATCCAGAGAGCTCTAAATCCTCCATGAATATCAGTAATTAAATAGTCTGGTGTGCAGCCAGAGGGAAGTGAGTTTTGCTGTCCCTCAGATTTGCAGAAAGTGAGGTTGACGTGCTGCCATGGCCCATGGGAGCCCCAGCTGCCTGAGTGACCCCACACGCTCCCTCCTGCCTGCATGGGCAAGGGGCTTTTCCACCTCCTCTTTGCTCTTTGAAATGGCCACAATGCCTTTCACTTTGTTAGGCTTTTCCCATTGGAAAAGATGCTGCACATCCTGTCTCCACATGCAATGTTCTCCCTATTTGTATTTAATCTAGAAAGGGGAATATAACCGGGCTCAGGAAATAAGGTTTTTTCTAGGTTTCCATGCAAGCTGGATCTCAAACCCCTTCTTTATGTCAACAGCAGACAACTGTTTCATAGACTTCATCTAGCAGGGTTGGTAACTAACCTAAAAATGGCAGATGGAAGCATTAAATATTTATTGGACTGGAATGCATCGATTTTGGAAATTAACACTTTGCAAATTACTTCGGTGTGACAGTAATTAAACAGTCGGGCACAGACCGGTCCAGGTTCTGAGTAAGCTGCAACTCCTTTTTGTAAAGCATATGTATACAGAAAAAAATACTAAAGCACTAAAGTGGGATGAACTAACACTTCTCTACTGATTTCCATCTGCATACATCAAATTACTCTGCAATCATGAATTAAAATTAATTAAAACCTTAGAATGGTTTTCCACATAAAGTTGGAACGGTGGGAGCCCTTGTAGCAGGCACTCAGGCATCACGTCAGTTAAGCTTGCAGGAATAGATGACGCATTGCTTTAAATTACCAAGGACTACATGACCTTGTGTTCCCCGTGCTACTAATGCTGGGATTGAACTGGTGCTTGTAACAGCAGGGAAACCATGAGAAAAGTGCAACTGAGACAGCCAGGTCCCTTGCAGGATCCACGTGTGTTCCAGGAGTGTGATTGTAAACAGCATAAAGCTGCTATTTGCTTTTGAGCCTCTCTCATTCATGTGGGAACAGATTTGCACAAGAGATATTGCAGTTTTATTCACTTAAAAGTAGCTTCCTTTTCCAGAACTACAGGTCTTCCTTTCAAACGCTGCTCAATATCTTTTCCAGGACTCTTTTCCCATTCACTGTACCTGTATGCTCAGGATCTCATGAAGATAGGCATGTCCTATTCATTAAGGCAATAGTTGAAGCCTCATTAAAGTTAATGGTTGATTGTATATTAGTGAACTGGAAGCTTTGGCCACCATTCTGCAACCTTTCCTTCTTCAGCACGGTCTCCTATACACTGTATTTTGTTACTGTAGCTGGTTTTTTTCCCATGTTCTGACTACATCACTGCTTTTTTACTTTTTCCCTTCCCCCAAAACATATGTCCTTAAAAACCCACCAGAAATGAACAGACCCACCTACACGGGGATGATGAGTGTGTAAATCAGACTGAGCTCTTCTTGCAGCTGTAATGGTGAAAGGGCAGAGGCTCCCCACAGACCGGGCTCAGGAATAAGGAGTTTATTCTCATTTTACAGGCAATGCTGGGCTTTGCTGCTGTGGTCAGGGGAGCATACAGGGGACGCTCTCCCCACCCAGACAGAGAGTAATCCTGGCCCCACCGCACAGCCCGTCCCCAGGTACAACAGTAGTGTGCAGGAGGGAGAAATGCAGAGCTGGATCTACAGCAGCAACAGCACCTGGAGCAGAAACCTCAAGTGAGGCACTGTGCAAAGAAGGAGAAATTGGGAGGCTCCTCTGGTTTAGCCTAGCTGGGAGACGACAGGATGCTGCTGAATGCATAGTAGAGGGGTCTCAGGTGCAGAGGAGCAGTGATGCTCTGCACAGATACAACTAGGAGCTGGGGTAGCATGCAGATGTGCTGGCAGGGCTATGCTCACTTTATGGCACGCACATGCATGCAGGCTGCTGCTGTTTGCTTTCGCCCTTCTTCTTCCATTCCGAGATGCAGATTGGGTTCATGTCCTCAAGAGCTCCTAGGAGCTCACAAGCAAGTTTGCAGAAGATGAAGAGAACAAGGCTGCTAGGGGACTTTAATGAGAGCTGCTTCTATTCTCATGGTGCAGTTAAGAGTCACATAATGAAACAGACTGGTTTGTTTGTTTTTTAATGAGCTCTATTTATATTTGACTTTAACTATCCTCATTCATTTTCTCTGAATCAATCCTCTACTGCTGAAATGTTATGCATCAGAGTTAATAAAGGCCAGCTATAACCTGAATTACTGCATAGTCCCAAACATTAATATACTTGCAGCAGGGGCTGATAGTTTACAGAAGCAATGTTTGAAGCAGAAGAATTGACAGTAAAATTGAACATAGCTTCTCAGCTGCCTTGCAGAAAGTTGAACTAATCCCACAGACTTATCTGGAGACATTTTTCTTCCATGTTGTTGCAACATTGAGAGGTTAAGGCTAATGTTAAAGTTAGTTTTATGGTTCACATAAAGCAGGTGCCTTATCAGACAGATTTTGTCTGGCTGTTATGGACACTGGAGTTTCAAGACATCAGAGAGAGGGAAAAACAAGAGGAATCACATGTGAGCCAACCCAAGGAATCCAAGATTCTCCAGCTTTTACCTTCAATAATGCAGAAAAGAAAAACAAAAAATAAATAAAGAGGAGTTGTGGTCACTCTCTGTATAAAGGATTAGAACAAAATTCTGCAGTACCATTCCCTTGACTTCTTCCCTTCCTTAAAATAGAGAAGCCACTGTTTACAACATAGCTAGAAATCTGAAATGGAGGTTTTCCCCTTGGAGGAAGAAATTTTGCCCCTAACTCCCTATTAAAGCCTTTAAACAAACACAGCCTCATTCTAGAGAAGCAGCTGTGAAATTAAGCCAATTTTGGGATGAACAGTGTGATTCAAAAGCCAAATACTATCTTAATTATATACATTAATATTCTGCTAAGAAGATGATTATAAAAAAAAAAAAAAAAAACCAACACAAACCTCCAAAGAAATTTCATGTTATTGCACAAGGAAGGCCACTAAAAATATAAAAATAACAGAGAGGGTGCCAGTTTGAGACACAGCGGATGTCTGCACAGTGTGAAAGCTGCTCTCAGCTGCAGAGGAAGCAACCAGTGAGTGATATCTATGCAAGAAGAATGGCCAAAAGTTGACTGTTGTCAGAGGTGAATACTGAATGAGGGACTTCAGGGTCAAAGGGAGAGTCATCCCACTGCTGCCCCAGCTGTTTGGGAAGGATTTTTGGCTGTGAGCTTTTCTATTTTCCTGTGAAGAAATGGAAAAAGGAACGTGTCCATAGAAACAGGCAGCAAAGGGAGAAACGGAGGTCAGGACACAGAGGTTAGAGAGATGAGTCTCATGTGCTGGATTGGGCACCAGAATGCCCTCCTATTATGGGGACACACTTCAGTCCCAGTGTACAGACGACTCCAATTGGCAAGAGGCAGGTGAGGGGCAGCACTTGGCCCTCATCAGAGACATGGTGCTATCTCACACTGCTCTCCCACCTATAAGTGAGGCTGCTTTGCAAAACCACAGCATCAACTGATCAAGAAAGAAAAGAAAGGATTTTCTTGTAGTTTCCTAACCCACAATGGGATGTCAAACTCCTGATTTCCACTATGGACAGAAATATAACACAGGGTCTCAGAAAAGCCAGAGCTGCCTTGCTTGTATTGAAATACTGATTTAAAAGGTGTTTGCAATTGCACAATGGCAAGAGCCCTCTGGTCTCAGGTGCACAAGTTCAGGCTAGGGGATTTCTGGCTCACAGCCTTACCACAGGGCCCTGTGCTCCTGACAGCCCTGGGAAGTGGCGTTGGCTCCATGTATGAGCAGGAGATCTCCAAGGAAAACCCAGGTGCTGGAAGAAGCAGGGCTGGGAATACAAAAGCATTGCTCTTTCTGCTGAAGGGGAAATGAAACATCATGCAGAGGTGCTACTTGGGATAAGACTGTGGTGCAAGTGCAGAAATGCCTGAACAGGCTTTGGTCAAGGCTGCAGAATGGCTGCCTCAACCACTCCAGGTGGTGGGCAGGGCCAGTGTACTGCCCCCCCCCCCCCCCCCCCGAGATCCCCACAGGTGAAAAAAAGACTGCACACAGTCTGATGAGCTGGCATGGTCATACCTGCCATGGAAACCAAGCCTCAGGCTGAACTACACCCTGGGCTTTGACCAACGAGAAAATGTGCTAATGTCACTTACTAATGCTTTGCATTTTATGGTGTTTCTGAGAATAAAATGCCAGAGAGCTTTTCAGCTAGACCAAATTAGAATTCAGGTCTAAATCATCCTGGATAGTTTCACATTTGGTTTAGCAAAATCAGAGCTCAGTGAAAAGCCACAGACATGTGTGTGTTAAGCAGTGACAAGGAGAGGATTTAGGTCTATTCCTGTCCCCCATACATTTTTACTTGAAGACCCCAAAGTACCATGAGAGGGCATGCAGAAAAACATCACTTAACCCTCCTGTTCTTTGATTGTCTCCAGGAAACACAAGCTTCACCCCATCTCTCTGCAGCAGAAATATGCCAGGAATATCAGGGTAAAAGATTATTTTCCTATCCCAAGCTGGTTTAAAAAATGATGCCTACAAATGTTTAAGAAATTGATATCCAAATGACATGTGGCAGAAACACAGCCACTTGGCTGTCCTGGAAAGAAATGCTCTATTCTGCATACAGCAGAAGGAAGGGCAGGTTGAGGGCCGAGCTCCAATTTAGCAGAGTGATTTGTTCAAATTCCCATGTCCTACTAAGCCATGGGCCGTGGTGGTGAGGAACAGCTGCTCAGTCCCTCTACTGCAGAACAATTTGGATGCAGAGACAAACATTGCCTTCAAATCAGCCTCAAGACCCACTGCATGAAGGACGTTATGCTGCACAGGGAAAGCAGCAACATTTTGCCTTATGGCTGCAAAGGCATCCCATGGTCCAGCAACCCCAATGTCTTGTTCACAAAGCAGAAAACTCACCAGTGCCTACCAGTGGACTCCCAGGAGCCCAGCACAGGGATAGGATTTAAGCAATTCAGTAAGGGGATGACAAACTTTCCATTTTAATCTCTAAAAGGTTAAAAAAACACTTCTCTCACCCAGGGTAGGAGAGCTTCACCTGCATCGTTTTGATGCTATAGAGGTTGAGCAGTTTTTTGGACTTCAGCTCTTGCAGCTTGTCCCATGCAAGGCCTCTGTGCCTTCCCCTGGAAGGGGAGATGTAAGGGCACCCATCTCATAAACAAATGTTGGATTGTTACTCATCTTAACTACACAGAGATCCAAGGTCTCATTAATTAGCACTGACATTTACAACAGAGGCCACAAGATATGAGAGATATGAAGATGGATGAATTCCAAGAGGATCTGGGAGCAAAAAAGGGCTGTGTGGGATGGTTGGGCTATTTTTTTTTTTTTTTCATTCCAAGTTTTTCTTGTAAAGGGAGACTATTGACATTTGGATTCTCTTTTGCATTAGAATAGGAAAAACTGTAGTCAGTCTTTTGCTATGTATCTAAATTGCAAGGTGGTGCACACTGCTGAAATTACAAAGGGACCCTTGGACTGGCCAATCTCCAGTCCCTGGACTTGTGTGTGGACCTGAAGGTCACAGATCAGAAGGTGTTTTGCTGAAAGGGTAAAGAGGTTTTTTTTAAAAAAATACAAAAGTCCACCAATTGTTTGCCTCTACTGAAGCAGGGTCAAGCTCATGGTAAAATAAAACCATCTGCTCTTTCAGACTTTCATTCCAAACCAGAATAACCCATTTTGATGCTCTTGTGGACTTGGCTCCTTCCACTGTCCTGCATGCACTCCAATTGACATCATCAGGCATTCAGATTCCATGGATGAGATCCTCAAGCATCGACCAGTGGGATTAAAATAAAGATCAGTTACAAACAAAAGCATTGGTGGTTCTTTTGTACACTTTCTGGTTTTTGAGACATTAGATCATGTTACTTTTATGCCTTGCAGCTTTTCTCTGTAAAAGAGAAGTATATAATGTGGAGATGGGGTTAAACAAAACCTTGGATTTTCATGTAATCCATTCAGTCCAGCATCTGAGGCACTAGTAAAAAAATCAGTTATAATAAGAGCTAGAAAAGCTGTCTCAATTCATGACTCTTTTCTACTTGACAACGCCAACAGAAGAAAAAACTGCCATTTCCGAGCACTAAGTAACTCCATTTCTTACCTTCCTCCCTATTGGGTTGCTAATCCCTTTCTCCTTCCTAACCTGTAGATTCAAAACTCACCGAGACATGAGTATGGCATCAGCATAGAGACTAGAAGGATTAACATCT
Source organism: Megaceryle torquata (assembly GCA_024611175.1). Lineage (NCBI taxonomy): Eukaryota > Metazoa > Chordata > Aves > Coraciiformes > Cerylidae > Megaceryle > Megaceryle torquata. The sequence goes on along the minus strand of JANIJG010001612.1, from coordinate 25,910 downwards.
GCAATCTGCATACCCTGGAGAGACAGGACACTTAGTGTATGTCTCTGACACGCACCAGCAGTGGGCAGGGACAACACTCTCCCTTTATCTAAAACCTTATTTAAACCAAGTCAGAAAACCCCATCAACAAAACCCCATCACCACTGGAGTAGTTTTCCAAAGCACAATATACCAAACACTAACAAGCGCTATGATCCTCCAAACAGCTTTCCTCTCTCCTTTTGTCATCCTGCTAATTGTGATGTCTGGGGCTATAAAAAGACACAGCACAAGAGCATGTCTCTCATTCTGATCTACTTCCGTGTTTATAACCATCGCTTATCTAATGACACTAACACTTAGGAAGTGTTACCAAGGAGACTATTTGCATCCTGCAGGATGTTGCTAAAGCAACACTGCTAAATTAGATGCAGCACTCTTAGCCTTCACCTACTGTATTGGCTTTGCTATTAAAATTAAATAGTCACGGTCTTAAACTATATTTGGTTCATTCATGCATCTAAACACCTGAAAATAGTCCCATGGCAGCAGCTACGGAGTTCCCCCTTAAATCCAGCACATCTAGGTCTCCTGGCTTGTCTCCATGTGACCTGCAGACAAAGCAAGGCATCTTTTTTCATACTATAACTTTCCTCCACAGGACCTATTTTCACTATATGTTTGGCTTTTATTTGAATACATGAAGAGTTTTTAACTGTCATAAATAATTACAGCATCTTAGTATTTTGTGGAGCATGGCAGAAGGCAATTTGTAAGTAGCATTAATTTTTGAGGCACAAGATGGCTCAGAGGCACTGGAAATGCGACAACTTGCCTGAAGTTTATGGGTCAGCTGTTCATCCTCACCCTGAGTTTTGGTTCAGTTATAAAGAGTCACCATTCAAAGGCTTCAAGATGGCCCATGGAAAGATTAAAAGGATAAACAATGACTAACAGGGTAAAATACTCATTAAGGAGGTGATAATAAAATAATTTAAAACTAGTTAGAACTATAAACAAGCTAAAACCAAAAATAAAGGTCAGGGGCCATTTTAGGTGAAGTTACAATAGAAATTAAACAAAGAAGCACAAAAGACTACTGGCAGGAGGGAGAGTGAGCAAAAGGAACCAAGAGGTGTGCTTGCAATGGTTTCCAAGGCAAGTAACAGCCTCTCTGGAGTTTGGACATTTGTCAATACACTAAAAAACATACTTAAAATTAACACCACCACCCTCAATGTTACTGTAGAAATATGGACAACTGTTAGGAACTTTACAGCAAATATTACAATTGCATAACAATACATCATATGCAGTCGTACATATGCAATAAATATAATTTAATTGAATTCTTCATGATGCCAAACAATGTCACAAGCAAAGACACCAGGCTTCCTGAACTCAACTCAAGTATTCTGGTACATATCTAAAGCAATGTATCACCCCACAGCTTTTTATTCTGATGGTCTGCACAGTACACCTTAGACAACCACACATAAAATACCATCCTACCAATATCCAGATGGAACTCTCCATCGCTATTTAATATGTTTATTCCAAAAATAACTCCTGCTTTTGACACTTTAAAATTTAACAGATAAACTCAGGCAAGGACATAAATACTTGGCATCTGTCACTAAATTCAATCAGCACCCTGAATCAGAGCAAAAACACCCTGTTCCAGCTCTGTTTCAGTGCATAATATGGTTTGGGTGCCTCTTATTAATAAATCCTTGCTTTAGCCCAGCAGCACTACTAAAAAGCACACCTGGGAGCATTTTACTATATATAAAACCTCTGTTCCAACAGCAAATTTGATCTGCCTGCAGAATCTAATCATGAGAAGGTAACTCTCCTTCCTGCTGAACAGGCTACAGAACAAGAAAGCCCATGTCCAGAAAGCATTTCACCTGCCAGCAATTGTAATTGCTTATGCCTGGGAATTTAAGCTGAAAGACTAGAATTTGGGCTGGTAAAGAATTTGCTAGCAGTATTGGGCCCCAGTCTAGCCAGGCAGGCTCTAGTGCTTTTAACAGTATTTAAGGATGGTTTTCAGGAGGCTGCAAGAGACAGAAGTGCCCAGCTGAGTCAGGGGTAGCTGAATGCCATTGTCTGCTCTCAGAAGAATGCTGCTGATGTTTTGTTGAGCAGAAAGATGATGCAGGCACATGGAGGCAAATGCCTGCTCATCTGTGTCAGCATACGGGCAATACAGGGGGAAGCCCTTAAGTCCCAGTGTTCCCCAGGAGGGGAATCTGGATCCTGACTCTGGATCACAAGAACTCTATGGAATGGATGGATGTAGGATTACTGTGTTAAGAGATTGAGTCTTCTTTCTGCTGAATTGTTGTGCAAAATATAAATAAATCATTTTACTTCCCTAGACATTAGCCTATTTTAGGTCAAAGGGATAGCACAAGCTCTTTCCTGCCTCCCTGCAACAGCTGTGATGAGGGTCAAGTCCTCAAGTTTTGTCTTTGCTTTAGCTCCTCCACAAGGTGTGATAAAGGCACAGAAGATTTCTGTAGTTGACCATGGCTGGAGAACAAGTGTGCGCCCACCACCACGCTCCACTGAGCTACCTGGACATGTGCCAACATGGTGCTGGTGGAGAGCCTCCTCCAAAGCATGTGGTAGGGAAGCCATCCTGCAACACATGAGCAGTGCTGGAGTTTGAACAAACACTCAAAAGTCTTCCTAACTCCCCTTGTACAGAAAAAAGATGATGGTTCAAGTTTCATGGGGCTCCAGATCTACAACAGCCATACTCCCTCATCCCTCCTCCCGTGGCCGGCCCAAGAAAACTTCATGGGAGTTTAGAAAGCAATCTGCAGTCCTGAGGGAAAGAGTTATTTGCGGCCATGCACAAAGGCTGCCAAAGGTGCCTTTTAGCTGCGCAAGGGGAGCTCTCCCAGGACTCATTCCTCCTTACTGACTTCAGGTGCCCCATGTCAAACACGACAGGAAGGGCTCCAAGGAAGGGTGAGAAACAAGGGTTTGCATCACCAGAAAGGCAGAGAAAGGGAAGGAAAGGAGGTATCATCTTTGCCATAAGCCAACTCCTTCCACGGTAAGTAAGATCAAAAGGAAAAAGAGGTTTTGTCTGTGCTAGCTATGCTTCTGTGAAATTTTCTAAGGACTTTCTGTTGGTTTTGGATCAGGTCCCAGACCCATGTGGACAGAGTCCATACTGCATGATGTGTCTGGATTATTTATTAGCAAAAGGGTTCCCTCTGCAATCAAGCATATAGAGCACCTTATTAAAACATACCCTGCTCTATATCTGACCCAGTGAAGTTGGCATGAAGAAGTTCTTACCGCACCCTAAGGAACGCAGCTGGACTGTGAATTATCAGTGCTTCTCTAATCTCAGTTCCTACAAGCCCTTATCTAAACGATGTCATAAATCTTCTGGGCTTTATCCGAACTCTCCTCCTCCTAGTGACATTCTGTACTTCTGAATAATGTTGTCTCCATATGAATTACAAGAGGCAGAGCAATAATACTCCATCAGAAGCAAGGGAAGCAGTGGGAAAATAGCTAAAAGCTACACTGAACTGTTTTCCTACTTGTAGCCTTCTGTCATATTCTGAGTTGGAAGATTAGATAACGAGACTATTTATAGCAGCCGTGCTGGGTGTGTATCACAAAACCTTTATTGTAAAACCACGGCAAGTATGAAATTTTAATTTTGCCTGCCACTTTCCTATGTCACAGCTTCATTTGCAGCAAAGCATTTTTTCTTTCGCAGTGGGGTTATTAATAATGGATGTAACACAGCATCACAATTTCCATATTGGGAGTTTACCTTCAGTCTCTATTCCCACCTTCACACAGTAATTTTTCCTCCTGGGCTTTGTGTCGGACTGACAACCAGAGACTGACAGTATCTGCTTAGCTACCAAACACACAGAGCATGGTCAAGAGCACACTCCATTCACTGCTAGGGGTCCCACCTGCAGGTCTCCTCTGGTTGAAACCTCAAGCTGCTTTTAATCTCTCTGCTAAAGTCCTCCAGTGCATGCCAATAGGGTCTGAGAACAACTGTCCAAAGGAAATGCACTGAACACCATATGATCTCCCCAGGCCATGAGGCATCCAGCAGATGGTGAGAACTTTCTGCGACAACTAATGCAGGGCAGATTTCCAGTGGAGGACCAAAGCTCTCAGCTGTCAATACTTATCACTTGGCACCTCAACTGTAAACCTTTATAAACAAAAGGTATTCATGGATTTAAATAGGGAGAACTTTTTGTACCTTTATTTTATTTTATGTCTGTTAAGGGATATAATTGTTGAATCATAGAATGGTAAAGGGTTGTACCGTTAATACAGGCACACTAAATGATACACAGAGGTGGAAGTGGGAATGTAGAAATCCAGGACTAATATCAGAGGTTACCCAGGTCCCTTATAATGCATTTACTGCATTTTTTAATAAAGTAAATTATTTCAACTACTTCTCTTCTTTCTGTATTTGCCAAAATGCTGCAACATAATTAATCAGGCACATTTTCTTTTACATTTTCTATCACATCTATTCAAGTGACTCATATAATACACAGATTCTGTTTGCAACATTTACAGTTATTTGTATCCCACAGTGACTCAATATTTCTATGGGAAACCATTTCTTCCCATCCTACCTAGTAAATACTTGTTAAGTATGAAAAACAGCCATTCATCATGGACAAAAATTATACTGCAAGATAGATAGATTTTTTAAAAGCAATGGCACCGGTTGTTCAAATCAAATAAATTCTGAGCAATACCAATACAATTAAATGCTATATTAAACAAGTATCCCTTAAGGAGGAAATGCAAACTAACTTTCTGATGAAAAGTTGGAATCTGGATAGTAAACAAGGTGTGAATGTATGGCTGCTTGGCTTCTCTGGCAAAAGCCTGTCCAGTAGTAAGTTAAGGCTTGAACACTAAGCTTTACATTAGATGGTGTTGATGAGCAGCTAAGCACAAAACATAGTCACATCTCCATCCAAGTAGCAGTTAAAGGGAAATCAAGCAGAGCTTATGCCTAACAGAGGATAAAAGACAATCAGTGGGTTTTTTTAAATCATATGTTGACATATGAGAAGTCTATGTAAATTAGAATGGATCAAGCATAACATGATTACGTTTCTTCTGACCGGGTCAGGGGTGAGCGACAGCTTTCAGATATGGTGAAGCCAGAGGGATGTCCTGACAAGGGCTACTCGCAAAGACATTCATGCTCCTATTTAGATCCCCGCATAAGAAACCAGTATCCCAAAAGTGCCCCTGATAAATTCCACTGGGACAAAAGATCAGAGCAGATTTCTGTCTCTGTTCAGCATCTCACGGTCCTTTGATTCTTCAGAAGCCAGGCTCCTTCTTTGCTACTCCACTGGCTACTTACAGATCTCCCCAGCTATTGCTTTACTGGACTGATCTTCTCAAGTCCTGATGCTATATAGTATGTGTTCTGATCAAATCATAAAAATTGAGATCAACAGTCAACAGGGAATCCCTGCATATGCTTGTGCACATGTGTGAAGGCCTGGAAATGCAGGAATATCTGGAAGTGTCAGTGCTAACCAGTGTGAAACCCAAATACTGAATACAAAAGATCAAAAACAGGGAAGAGGCTCTGCAAGTAATGCTAGTACTTTAGAGTTTATTTTGTCTACAATTTTATTACTGTTTTTTCCAAAAAGTGATTACATTAAGTGTGTGGGTTTTTTAAATTAAAAATCCAGCATGGTATTTTATCTGTGAGGCTGGCTGAAAGCTATTAATATTTACTTTTCAGAGGTTTGCATAAAATAGCCCTGAGATTTAACCTGAACACTTTTCTGAGAGCTAAGAATCCTTCCCTATGCTTCTGCAAAGAACTTAAGTAAGGTGGACTAATGGAGAATTGTATAAACTTAATACCACTATGGCATCCTCCACCCTCTAATTTTAAAACATCCTATTTTAATCCTGTAACTGGAAGGCCAAATAACCAGTAGTGTAAACATGAACTAGAATCTTATATACAACATTCTTTGATCAGCTAGACATCCCCAAGAATGAACAGAGATTAAAACCTATCCCTCCTGAATTTTAATGGCTGTTTTATCAACCCAGACCTTAGTATGGGTAAGTATCCAAGTGCCTGCCCTCCTCCACAGCTACACTGCTAGCAATGCCCTAGTTAGCTAGATTAAAAGGTAGCTCAGGTTCATGTATACACATCACAGCACAGCAGAAAACAACCATTTCCAGACCCTAAATTTCAGTTAAAATTCAGCTCTTATCCCCAAAACTACTTTGGGATTTGTTAATTTGTGGCACAGAACTAGGCACCTTCACAGTGCTGTGATTAAAGTAAGAAACTGCTTTGGGATTTGGCAATTCAGAGCACAGCACTGAGCACCTGCACAGTGCTGTGATTAAGGTTAATCTTAGATCAACCCTTTCTGGATAGAGACAATACAGAAACACAGGTGTTGCAGACCCCACTCCTCAGGACAGTTCAGAACTGGATTGCTCAAATGTCCTAAAATTTCAAGGCAGACGAAGTCAGAGTACATGTGGATCCCCAGCTTGAAAGAAGTAGCCACCCCAAAGGTATATGCCATAAGTAAAACAACATGTACTTATGTACTTGCCACGGGCGACAATTTCAGTGATGCAGAAATAGCTGGTTCCTGCAATTATCCTAGCAGCAGTAGGTAAGAACAGCTGCCAAATCTGAAATTTTTCAACCCTCTATTTTATAAACCTTCCCAGGTACAGGGATATCCACAAAAGCTGCTATTTCTGCAGTCTAGGAAACAAAATTAAGTGGGGGCTACTTAGACCCTTGTCACTTGGGACGTCAATGTAAGCAAAGAAAACCTGCTTCCTCTTATTCCAGAAAAGCCTACAAATTCAAAAGCACCTTTATTTATCAAAACCAGAGTGCAGGAGGCACAGTCTCATTCAAGAAAGATATGATGGGAGCCTTCACAGGGACTTTGTCACAATCCCTACTGTCTCCCAGATAAAACCTGGATGTTCTGTACATGACTTTGAGGCTACCATGGCAATGAACCACTTTGTAAACACCAAGCGGGACGTTCATGAAAAAAAAGGATGGATCCAGATAGACTAGCCAACATCAGAGCAGGCTATATCCCTCCATTCATCACTGCCATGTCTCAACAATCCAGCACCACCTGCAACTGGTGTGGAGAAGTTTTAAGTTCTCATTTCAGCATTCTTCTTATCTGCTGATCATGTGTAGCCTTAAGAAGGCACCCTTAGGAAGTCCATACGAGCAAGGTGAGTGTGTGGTCTTTGTATGTGGCAGAATATGTAACTTCAAAGGATTCCTCTTTCATGACCTCCTCCGATATCCCACCTATTACAGCATCCATAACATCCACTATTAATGAACTTTACAGAGATACTAGCCACTGCAGATGACTACAACCTCCTTTTGTTCAAAAGGAGCTGGAATCTGTCACCTTCATGTGAAGTCCTCTTAATACTTGCACTGGAAGATAACAGTGAAGAGTGAAGCTCTGACCCTTCTCTACACACCAGTCATTTCCCACCCATGTTGTCCCTTTTTCCAGAGCTAGGAAAACTAGTTTATTAAATCATTCCTTATATGAAATTAATCCAGACTTTTGACTGCCCCTATTGCCCTTCTCTGAAGCTTTTTGAGTTTTCCTGTACCTGTTTTTTTTAAGATGGTGGACAGGGAAGAACCAGAACTGCACATAATATTCAGATTTATACAACTGAATCATAGCCTCTGTTTTCTTCTGTTGGACCTCCCCTATAATTTCTAGTATTTCATTTGCTTTCTTTAACTGCTACTGAGCCTTCAACTAACTTTTTCAGCTCAATCACCTCACTGATGTTTTGATACCTGATGGTTTTCAAAAGTAGACTTTCTTGCCCTTGAGAAGTACATAGCATCACCAGTTGGCAAAGCACCACATGATTTCCTGGGAAATTTCTGACAAGCTGCAGCATTAGCTGCTCCACCAAGAGGCTTTAGCACCTTATGAAAAGGATGATAGGAAAGCAAAAGTAAGATCGATAAAATGCTGTGTTTGGAGCACTGGGCAGTTTTAGGCAGTTTAAATACAATAGATCAAAGTTCAATAGGTTGGGAAAAAATGCCGTGCTTGGGAGAAGCTTCATATAAACCTGAGAACTTCAGGCAGAAAAACTTTATACCTACAACTCAGACACACTGATAGGTCAGAGGGAAACAAGCACAAACTAGAACAGAATGAAAGCAGAAGTGCTGGACACAAAAGGCATCCTTCAAAGCCCTGAATGATGAAACTTCTGACTCTCTAAGGCTGGAAGAAAATTAAATAGTACTTCAGAGAAGAACTAATTATGACAGCAATGGGAGCTGAGGTTATCTCACAGCATCACTATTGGCATACCCCCCAGCACACTGCTTGCACCCCAACTTCTAATCCACATGATCATCAGCTGCTGACATCCTTTTACTCCCCACCCAGTTTTATCTAGCAAGTGCACAAAATGGAGCTGGCAGCAGGATAGTCTTTTCCATCAACAACATACAGTTATTGAAATGCCTACACCAGCCAGATGACACCAGCCTGATTACTATCTTCTGCGTGTATTTCAGAAGCTCATAAAATACCAGTGAAAGGAGAAAAAAGTCTGACATATTTATGTGTCAGTGGGATATAAAGTTTGAAACAGCAACTGCAAAAATGCCAGCAAAGACTGTATAATCATGACTGATATTCCCTGTGAGCCAGGACAAGCAGCAAAGCCACTGGTTTCTTGGTAAAGTTCTGCACAACAGGCAGTTTCTGAGGACTTCCAGATAGAAAGACAGAGTCACCCCCTTCAGCAAACCACTGCCGACTCTGACTTTAGATCTTCTAGCAAAGGAAGGGACTAAGAACAACTGTCCCACCAAGGTGACAGCCTCCATTGTGTGATACTCTGAAGATACAAACCCCACAAAAACCCACAGAGATCACCCAGACAGGTGAGCAAGAGATATCTACATGAATGAGAGTACATACAGGGGACCATGGAAGCACCCAACACAACATGACTCAGATCTCAATGGGAATCTCCTGATGCCAGTGTAATATAAATAATAAAGAATAACCCATGAGTAATCAGCCACTGTTGTAAAGAGGATCTCTGACTAGCTCAGGCTGTTTCTGTAATACAGCACATCCATTCTGCATAAATAGGTGCATTAACCTGTGAGAAAACTGACAGGAAGAAATCCCACTTGCTGTCACTCACTGTGAAAATCTACCTTCCAATGCAAGATGGGACTCAGGAAAGAGCAGCAAACCTGAGTAGGAGGCTGGAGGAAAGGATTTAAGAGAGGAGGCAGTAATACTTCTTAGCTTTTACAATATAATATTGATCTGCTGTCCGCAGAAATGGCTAAGCCTTCTTGAAGCTGAGGACACAGAGACAAGTGGGAATAAAGAGCTGCTTGCCAATGGAGCATGGGGGGGTGACATTCAGGTCCAATGCCTCATCTCTGGACCAAGGGCTAGAAAAACTCCATTCCTAGCATCCTAGACCAGCAAATCTGGGAACAACACAACAGCCCTAACAGGGTACAGAGCTCACACGTCACAGTAGGAAGAGTCAAACACATCCAGCAAGACTGAACAATAGCTAAGGAAGGAATACAACAGCTACAGAGATTTGGAAGATGTAACACTAGGAAAGGAGGGTAATTTACTGAGCTACACCAGGATTAAAAAGGAGAATTAAGAGAGGAGACTGAATAGACTATCTCAGAGGAACCCTGAAGTAGGGAGATGGATTGAACTGGGGATATATGTCTTGAGACATAATAGAAATCTCCTTGGTTGGAACAGTTCAAGCCAGACTGCCCTGGCACTAGAAAACAGTACAGAGAGCCACTGATGCAAAGGTTCATGTTTTTCATCACAGAATTAAGGACATTAGATACAGCTGGAATTTTCCCACTTTGTTCCACAACAAGCAGCCATACACACCTTAGCTGACAGTTAGCACAAACCACATTTCAGAGAGGGTGGACAGCAAAAATTTCCTGGAGTTTATTTGGCTGCATTGTTAAGGAGATTGTTACCAGATAATCACAATCTTTTGCTCAGCATTAGCAAAGTACACAATGGATCACCTTCTGAGAAAGAGCTGCAGCTAGCTTACAGGAAGGGAAATACAGGAATGCTGAAAATAATTTCACTTCAACCTCCCCATCATGATATCATCAAGTGACAACCTCCTTCCAACCACTAGCCATTACTTTAAGATTATCAGTCATATCAGGACTGTGGCATCTGATAAACCATGGTCCTGAAGGACTTCTGTTTCCACTGACTTCAGTTATCACTGTCTCTAAACTGGCCAAAGCCTGCAGACGCAACTGTGACACCAAAATGTGGAATAGTTAATTCAAAAGTTCTTGCATCTAGCAGTTTCTAGTGAACAGCAATATGAAGTCCTTCATAAAGGGCTGGAAATAGTGGATTCTGAAGTACTTCCTTACTCTGAAAGCAACTCTACATCAGCCCAGGGTTCCAGGTTTACTGTTGCAGGCACCTTCAGTAAAACATGCATATTTCAGCTACCTAGTTTTAAAACTGCAGCTTAAGTCTGAGAATCAAATTGAGTGCTTTCCTTCTTAGGCAAGGCCATCGCAAGCAAAGCAAGCATCCTGCCAGCCATGCCAGTCTTCAGTGATATTTCTGTGTTGTGCCTTCAATACCACCAAAAGCGTCACGTGATCTTCAGAAGATTTACTTAACTAAAGGTGACCATTTTTAGCAGGACTAATGGAAAGGTATAAAATTTTTCTGTATATGAGGGCAACAGCTCTACTATATACAGAATACTTATTTCTTACATAACAGACACGAACTTGTAAAGTTCGGGAACCCACTTCAGAGTCCCCAGACCACCCTGGGAATCTTAATGCAATCACAGCAAGAATAAGCCTTCTTTAGCAAGGATAAGCCTAAATCACCCCTGGCACCAGGTGAGGAAGAAGTCGCAGAAGGAAAGTACTAGATGTTGGCCAAATTGATCAAAGTTCAGTATCCCTAACACTAAGCCCAACACTGAGGGAAGAACATCTGGGGACTTTCAATTAAAATACACATTAGAAAATGTTAAATGGCATATATGTAACAAAACTGTGTGACATTCATACTTTCACTGCTATGCCTCCAGACCATTTTACAGGAACCTGTCAGATGCAATCAGACTTGTTTATTCTGCATTTAAATGTAGGACCTGAGGCAGTCTGGTTTCAAAAAAAAGACAGAAAAGGCACATATTGTCCCTGGCAGTTGCTTGTTTTTAACAATAAAGGCAATGCCTTGTTAACTCTTTACTGCAAATCAAAATTATGTCAGTGCTCTGCTACATTACATACAGCCTTGAGAATCTTTCTGCTTGCTGCATCAGCACAGGTAGAAATTTAATCAAAATGGAAATTAAAGGAAGAAAGAAAGAAAGAAAGAAAGTTCCATTAACACACATTCTGCACCCCCCACACCAGCCCAGTCCTGAAAATCAGGTGATTCATACAGAAGAGCATCATCAAAATCTCACGTAAGTCACTGATAATGGATTAAGTGGCAGCATCCCTTCTGACTCCAGTTTATAAATTCTTATCTGCTTAAGGATGCTCCAGAAAGATTTCCAGCTGACAGCATGATTCTTAAGAGACAAATCCTCCCCGGCAGTTTATAATTACATACCAACTACTACAGCATCAAGTGTGCCTTCATGTTTGAATTGATAGAGGATGACAATTCACTGTTTAGGGTTCAGCATCCCCCTCCTTGAAAGTCTAATTTTAAGCACAGCCATTGTCAGGGCTGTTTCTGACTTGACTTTGTTCATGACAGAGCAGTAAACATTCCTAACGTCTCCTGTGATGGCCATTAGAAAAGCCATCATATATTCACCTTCAGTTCACACAACAGTTCCGCATCATCCAAGTACAAAGGAAGGGAGCAGAGACATGTAACAGAAAAATAATGCAAGTTTCAGAAAATCCTTCAGTATAGCAACCGGTTGCCCAGCGCATCATTAACCATTTCCACTCCCTCGGACCATGCAAAAAAAGTATCAGAAAGCTCAGCAAAAATGAGGGTGAACTGCAACATTTCTATTTTCCATGCTGGTGGCTGAAAATTCTGTAACACACCTGAGGAAGGTGCAACAAGTTTTGATCATCTGAAATGGTTGTGGGAGCAGCACCTTCCCTCATTCCTCATTTAGAGAGTTGTATGACCTCCTCTACCCCCATCATTCAGTGCCTTTGGCTGTGAAAAGCACGGCTTAGTGAAGAGGTACCCAGGTAGTGTACTGCTGCCCGAGGAAACCCTTTTCAAAAATAATGGGATATTTTCTACTACCACCCTCCCAGCTTACAGGAGAAGAAAGAGGCAAAAGAGGGCAGGGACAGAGGAAACTTTTGGCAGTCTCTCCTGCTCACCTTACAGAAGTCATCCTCATCCAATTTAGTCCCAACAGTGCCCCAGGATTTCAGAAAAGGGGTTTCATCCTTATGAGGAACAGAATACTCACATAAGCAATAACCATGTAAGCTGGACAAGGAGCCCCAAATCACCCCCCGCGCTCCTCCAAACAGGACTGACAGTCCCATGCACAGACACAATCTGAGAGCATCCAGAAAATGCCAAGGCAAAGCCTTCATTCATGGAGAAACACCTGAGGACTCTCTGATAGTCCAACTCCTCCAACATGTTGTTCCTTGCTTTCCTAGGGTGCCATTGCCCAGGAACACCTGTGGACTGATCAGCCACCCATAGGGCCCTATTGGGGAAGAAGGGCTGGGAGTAGGGCAGGGGGGCCCACACTGCCAGAAACCATGGTGTGTCAGACATGAAGCCATGCCACCCTAGGGTGCCCAGGGAGCCCAGCCTATCCCAAGGTGCCTGGGATGTCTGTCTGGTGTCGGGTGCTATGAGTGCCTAGGGATCTTGGGGTTTGTGCCCTGCCTTAGTGCCCAACCCACCTCGGGGTGCTCAGAGCACCCATCCCGCTCCGAGCTGTCTGGGTGCCCCGGTGTACCGCAGGTGCCTCGACCTGCCGGGGGTACCCGTCTTGCCGGGAATGTCGGGGTTCCCGGTGTACCAGGGGTGCCCGTCCACCCCTGTGCCGGCCGAGCCGTACCTTTGAGGTGGTGGTGGCGGGCGCGGTGCAGGCGGCCCTGGCCGCCGCGGGGCAGCGCGGGGATGCTGGAGAAGCGGCTCCCCATGGCGGCATCCGAGCCGAGCCGGGCCGGGCGGGCAGTACCGCGCAAGGTCTCTCCCTGGGGGCGGCGACGGCGGCGGGGAGGACAGCGCTCCACCGGCGTCTCCCGTGCTCACTCCGACACCGAGAGCCCCGCTGCTGGCCGCCGCCCGCCTGGCCCCATGCTCGGCGGTGCCGTCGCCCTCCGCGGGGCCGCGCCGGCTCCGCTCGGCTCCGCCGCGGCTCGGTACGGCGGGGCGGGGCGGCGGCCCTAGGGCCCCCCCGCCGCGCCCCGTCGCCATGGAGACAGTTGTTCCTCCCCGGGGGTCGAGGGGGGGGGGCGCGCCGCCGCGCACTGCCCAGATGTGCCACCGCTGGCGTGACAGGTAGAGACACGCAGGGTCCTCTCCCGACGCCCACCCCACTCTCCCTCAGCTCAGTCCCAGGCCCACGGACCCGGGCGCCGCGGGGAGGGCGGCCTCGTCCCGGCTCCCCGGGGTCTCGGTTACAAGCGCGCTCAGCCTTTCCCTCAGAGCACCCTGCAGCTCAGGCTGCCCCTTCAACAGCAAAGATGGCCAGGATGGCACACACCGAGGGACAGCCTCAGGGGCAGGGACATTTTTGCTCTCCCCAGCCCACGGGGAAAGAACCTCGTGGAGTGGTTCACCTCCACCTCCCTGGGACGATAATGGGCTGCACCTTCCTCACATCTACTGGCCTGTAACCCACTTCCCCTGGACCAGACCAGCCTCTCCTAGAGAGGAAATTTCTGGCTGACCCCAGAATCCAGGCCCTTTAAAGAAGCTGCATCAGACATGAGCGTTCACCCAAAGCAGATGTGCTGTGCTGGGATTCAACTATCCTAAAGCAATTAGGGTTCTCACAGATGCAAATATGTCAGGGGAAGGCAAAGCAGATGGGCAAGCAGCTCCTTCTCCAGCCCTGGGGAAGGTGGACAAGAAGGCAGACAGTCTGCAGGGTGAGTAGATCCCTTACTGGTCCCCAACTTACCCAGGGATAAAGGGAAACACTTCACTGGCAAGTCTCCTATGAAGAGTGAGAAGCTTGTACTGGTGATGCGCTAGCATGGGGCACTGCCTGCTTGAGTGGCTTCTGAAAGCTGCTGCAATGTAAATACATGCCACACAAACCAAAACTGCCTTGTGTGGTTGGCAGCCTCAGTGCAGAGATGAGTCTCTGCACAGCTGCATATTCTTGAGCATCCCTGCAGATACAAACTGACTCATACTTGCACAAACCATGCCCACATGTCTCTGTCTCTTGCCATGAGAGAGAAGGTCCTGTGTTAATGCCATGCTTGTTCACTACCACTGTTAATAGAACGCCTGTTCACCACCTCACAAAAGTAGCCAGGACCATACAGCGCGGTAAGGTTCCCCTTGTCCTTACCCCAGCTGCACCTCATCCGTATGGGGATTTCTGCTGAGTACAGCCCAGGACCTGGAGGAGTTCAGTTAGTACCACATTAAAATAAATCCCCAGCTGATCCTGGTCTATTGCATATTTATATTACCTTCTTCTTTAAAGAGGACCATAGGTTCCAGAGACATATTTGCAAACCTTCACCTGGAGTTCAAGCGAATGCTGAAAACTGAGAGTAGCTTCAGGTCAGCTACATCAAGGCTGTAAAATGTTTGTTTCCTTCCTTCTGTTGAACAAATATTTAATGTTCAGCTTCCCTCCAAAAGCCAATTTTGTCCATCTATCCCTCCATCTCCACCCTACTCTCTCCCTCCTCCTGGCAAATGTGGTCAGGGACCACATGTGAACATTTTAACTCTGAAAATAGTTGCTGCCACAATTTCCCCACTGTTCTCTGAAACCACTCAAGCACATAAGTTTCAGAGGAGAAGGGTAAGCCTTTCAGAGGCTAAATAAGACTTGATAAGAAACATTTAAAATATTGGCCAAAATCTGATTCTGAAACCAGGATGAGGATTCTTTTGGTGCGTGTGATGCAGGAGGCCAGGCTGAGGAATCATTTACCATCCTGACCAGCCTTGGATTGCAGTATGTGTGAGATTTGCACCATGGTTTGGCATCCTTACATTCTATCAGAAGTACAAAGGAATGCCTGTGCCAGAGTGCTGCCATGGTAGCTCAAACACAAGCCTCTCAATGTTCAATTCTGCCAGTATATCAGGTCCCTCTCTGGCCCCATGATAAGTCCATCAGCTGCCTCCACAGGCAGGAAACTCATGAGCAGAAGTGGGACAGAGATTGAGACTGAATCACACTTTAGTTATATCCTTTGTGAACATTGTATTTCTAGCCATTACAGTGAGCCCACAAAGAAACACAGGACTGGGATGGCCATTAGATGGGCAACTCCAACTCCTCATCATACAACACCTTTCATCCTGCTGAACTTGTCTCTATCCAACAAAAAAAATCCCTGTACTTTCTCAATTCCTTTTCTCTAATCTCTCTCAGTGCCTGTCTTCAAATCGTAGGAGGTCTTGAGTAAGGACTGTCACTTTTCTGGGAGCTTCATTTTTTATGTGGCAGAAAGAGGTGTCAGCATAAGGCAAATTATAATGGAAAGAGGCATCTTTCTCTTGTATAAAACAGATGAAACAATTTCAAGATGAAAAAGGTACCAGAGTTTTGGACTGGAGGCTTAGGGGACATGCATATAATAGCACAGGGAATATTTCTGTGCAGTCATCCGTTAAATTACAGGCACTCATGCACACATCATGCATGCTGCTAACTATGCCTTGTGTGATAGCTCACCACATGGTAGACCCACTCCCAGAAGCACCAAGTGCTTTCTGCTTCTGCTGAATCCACTCTGAGTTTTAGGCACCAGACATGAATTTAATCTTGGTACCATAGTGTGAATGGTAAACTCTGCCCCACACAGCTGATAGATTACGTGCTCAACCAGCTCCCTTTTCACCTTGGAGAACCAACAGTTACATCAGTGAAAGGAAGAAGCTGAATAGATCTGCTTTAGCAACATGTTCAACGTCTGTGGGGGATGGACTTCACTTTGCCTGACACCACTGCAGAGTGAGGAGGAATGCAAAACAGTATCAGGGTTTTTCTGTGATCATATCTTCGTTCACTTTTTCAAAGAGTCTTGGAATTTGCTCCTGACACTGGTTGGAGAAGGAGTGAGAAGGAGGGGCTGCTTGCTGTCCTTGCCAGCTTATGTCAGCTCTTCCTGCAGAAAATGTTGAGCAGAGCGAGAAATATGCTCTGTGATCACAGGGGCCCTTGATAGACAAAACAGGATCACACTGACTCTGGGGTTTTGCCTTTTTCCTGTGCTGTAGCAACAGGGAGCTTTGAAACAGCTTGCCAAAACTGCAGGTCTTTCATGCCAGTAAGTCAGGGTATTCCTGGTTTCTTAGTATTAGTGATATCAATCGAACTCGCTAATTAGGGACAATTTCTTGGTATCAATCCTGTCAGGTCCTGTAGGGGTCTGATGGAGAGAGCATGCTGTGTGATAGAGCAGGATGAGTTTGCACTGAATTATAATTCCTCTCCACTTTCTGTATTTGTGCATGGGCAGCTAACCATCAATTTGTAATTTGTACGTAGAAGTCAATGGAGATAATGCAGTCGGTCCATGAACTTCATCTGAAATGAGCATCAGCTCCAGGAAGGGTGCTAACATCATGATTATCATTATAAAGAAAACCAAGGAGAAAGGCACAGTCACATCTGCTCATGGAACATCATCTACTGCCTCAAATCATGACATCATCCACAAATCCTCTACCCAAAAGCTGGGTGCAAGGATGAGCTCCAGCTGTTCACCTCAGGCATATGTGAAAGAGGAGAGAGAGGAGGATTTGTGAGATGGCTGGAGGGTAGAATCTACATGCAAAAAGAGCTCACTGGAGAAGGATGGCCAGACAGATTGCTAGATTTGGTACGTAGGGTGTACTTTCAGGCTATGAAAGGGGCAAGATCAGATGAGCTCATTTACATCCAAGGACTCAGGGTATTTTACAAAGATCTCTAAAGTACTCTGCAGCAATGAAGCAAATGTAGTTAAAAATTCCCTTTGCAAAGCTTGCATTTGTGCCTTCTAGGCAAATCATCTCTCAAGGGGTTACACAGGGAACCAGGCAACCACAAACAAGGTATAATTATGAAGAATCACAAGAACAGGAATTCACAAAGCATGAGCTACCATTGCCAGAGATTTGGGCACATCAGCATTTACACCCTGAGAGGATGCTCAGAGCAGGAGGCAAGACCCAGGGAATGAGTGTTGTAGAATAAAACACAGAGCAGTGAAGTAGATGCTGCCCAGGTTCTTCTGGCTATAGCCCATCAGCCTGGGCCACTCACTAGCATGCATGTGAGCAGAGGCAAGAAGAAACTGGACATACAATGACTTGACCATGTTTTACACACATTAGAAACATTGATCTCAACAATAATCCAAAGGAGTGAGTGTTTTGTTCATTCTTCCTGTTTTTCTCCATCTCCAGATGAAGAAACTGAGGGAAGAAGTTGGTTTGGCGTATGTGGCACTTAAAGCAGCAAAGGTGCTGAGGATAGGGATATGCCATAGCCATCATCACAGGATCTGCACAAGAGCAGAAGCTGCTGTCTGACCTTCAGGGCAGAACCATAGAAGCACTTACATGATGCTTTGGTGCCTTGTATACAAAGAAACCCATCCTAGAGACTGCTGGAATAATTGTTCTCCTGGATTGATGCTTGTGCAGCCCAACAGGTTCCATTTCCTCATGGCATGAAGCTACTAGACTTGTTTTTCTAAGCTTTTCAGAGCCAAAGCTCTATCCTGCAGAACAACTGCTTTGACTTCTGTCTTTAGTTAACCCTTTAGTTAAGTGCCAGCATCCACCAGCCTGTCATTATGCCCTCTTCTCCTTTTCTGTAGAAATTAGCCCATGCTCATGTTCACACTCCATCCAGCCCACTCATATACCCTGAACCTCTGGCCTATTTCCAATCCTGCATCCCACACTACACAATTCATACTCCTTCCTGCTCTGTGAATTCTGGCAAAGCCTGTCCTAGCCCTGCCTGACTCTCATCCCCATTGTCTGTTAAAAGTCAACATTTTATTTCACGTTTGCCAGAAAGGGAAAGATTTCAGTAGAGGGGGAAAGATATAAAGAGACTGCATGGACTTTTTTTAGGGTTCCTTATTTCTCCAGTCCTCCCACATTCCCCCCTCTCATACTCCACAGCTGCTAGATTTAGATCTCTCTCCCTGTATCAACCACTTATTAAATTTTCCACCAAGCAACTTCATGGAGGGCAGTTCTTTCATGCTGCCCTTCCTGTTCAGAAGACACTTTCCATAAAAAACAATTATACGTGCCTTAAAAATTATCAAACTCCTCTGATGCAGTGCCCTGCAGGCCTTCCCCAGCAATCACTGTGGCTACACAGAGACCACCACTGACTACAATACTCAACATCCCAACACCACCTTGCTCCAGTGCAACAGGGGTACAAAATTCCACTCCATGATTCCTGCCACCACAGGAACAATGTAGGTCTCATCCACAGCAACATTTCCAGGAAGATGTGCACCCCAGCATCATGCAATAGCAGAGATCTCATACTCAAGAGAACTTAATGTAACAACTGACTTCACAGTTAAAAATGTGTGTGCTGTCCTGCTCTACGTTTGCTATCTTGAACTTCTAAGCCTTGTATTATATACTCTCTTTGCACAATAGATGAAGGAGTCTTGTCCTCCCATAGGCTTTCCAGAACCAGAACCAGCTGGTTCTGGTAGACGTGCCTTTCTATTATCACCTTTTGACTTTACATTTCTTTCACTGGGTTGCTACATTCTCTCTGAAGCTACTTGTCTGAAATACATGCAAATCCAATAACTGAAATATAAGAAAGAGCAAGAAAAAGAGCAAAAGCAAGAAAATAGTTTCCTATGGATAATCAATTCCTTTGGGATATGCCATTTTAATGAACAAAGTCAGTCTGTTTATGCAACAGAGGTCATAGTAAGGGCCTGAATCCTGTGCTCATGAGCAGAAGCTGCAGAGCTTTTACCATTTTTTCCAACCATTTTGCAAAGTGCCACTTATGTATTCATTACGAACTATGCTCAAAGCCAATAATACAATGACAATAATTAACAAAGGAGAATAAATATGGTTGTTAGAAATATTAATATTTCTCACACATACTGGTCACATTTTTTGAGCTCCGGAAGGTGAATATCAGTTATACTCTTCAATACTTAGGTGAGGGGGATGTAAGTTCCATTTAATTCAAGCCTACTGTGCTCCCCACACTGGGGAACTCTAGTGGGGCCTGCTGAGGCCCAAGTGTATGCTAAGGCAAACCCAAGGCTGCCTCCTTCCACAGCAGAGAGCTTCAAGGGGCACATTTGTGCCATATCCCAGAGTCACAGATCTCACTACAAAGCTGGGGCTTACACGAAAGGCCAGTACTGAGCAGAGGCTATTTCCAGGGGAACCAGCTCCCCCCTATTTAAAGGGAGAGCCCTTTGATCTACAAGGGAAATCTAACAGGAATTTAACACAGCTAGTAGTTGAGCCTTTGATCTCACTTTGGATTTTCACTGTCTGTCAGCCAGTCTGAACCCCTACATCCAGCAACATGAGCCACAGATTCCTCCCTAGAAGATTACAGCGAATTTACCAGTTCCATAGCCTGACCAGTGTTGCAGGGTTTTTTTGCTCCCACTCATAGAATGGCTTAGGCTGGAAGGGACCTTAGAGATCATCTAATCCAACCTCCCCACCACGGGCAGGGATGTCTCTCAACTAGACTAGGTTGCTCAAGGCCTCATCCAACTTGGTCTTGAATACCTCCAGGGAGGGAGCATCCACAAGCCCTCTGGGCAATCTATTCCACAGTCTCACCACCCTTGTACTGAAGAACTTTTTTTCTAAGATACAATCTAAACCTATTTCTCCTCAGTTTAAAACTATTTCCCCTCGTCCTATCACTGGACATTCTTGTGAAGAGTCCCTCTCCAGCCTTTCTGTAGGATCCTTTCAGGTATTGGAAGGCAGTTATAAGGTTCCCCTGGAGTCTTCTCCAGGCTGAACAATCCCAGCTCCTTCAGCCTCTCCTCATAGCAGAAGTGCTCTAGCCTCTGGATCATCTTTGTGGCCTTCCTCTGGACACATTCCAACAGATCTATGTCCCTCTTATGGTGGGGACACCAGAACTGGATGCAGTATTTGAGGTGGGGTTTCACAAGAGCAGAATAAAGGGGGAGAATGACCTCTCTTGATCTGCTGGCCCTACTCCTCTTGATGCATCCTAGGATACAGTTGGCCTTCTGAGCTGCATGAGCACACTACAGGCTCATGGTGAGTTTGTCAATCAACACTCCCACGTCCTTCTCTTTAGGGCTACTCTCAACCCACTATGTACCCAGTCTGTAATTGTGCCTGGGATTGGCCCAGCCCAGATGCATGACCTTGGACTTTGACTTGTTGAACCTCATGCAGTTTGCATTGGCCCATTTCTCAAACCTGTCAAGGTCCCTCTGGATGGCATCCCTTCCCTCAAGTGAGTTCACTGCACCACACAACTTGGTGTCATCGGCAAACTTGATGAGGGTGCACTTGATGCCATTGTACCTGTCACTGACAAAGATGTTGAACAGCACTGGACCCAGAACAGATCTCTGAAAAACTCCACTTGTCACTGGACTCCACCTGGACATCAAGCCATTGATCACAACTCTTTGACTGTGACCTTCTAGACAGTTCCTTATTCACCAGGTGGTCCATCCATCAAGTCTATGTCTCTCCATCTTAGAGACAGGAAGATCTGTTCCATGGTTTTACCTGGCACAGAGGTGAGGCTGACTGGTCTGTAGTTCCCTGGGTTTTCTTTGCTTCCCTTTTTAAAAATGGGGGTTATGTTTCCCCTTTTCCAATCTGCAGGAACTTTGCCAGACTGCCATGACTTTTGGGTAATTTGTTCCTTGAAATGTTTTATTGGACAATGGAACTTCCCTTCAGTCTCACTTTCATATCTCTGTCAAGGTGGTGGATATTTCTACTGAGGTATCAGGCAGACCACTGTGGCAGACATAGAGTCTGAGGGATAATTGCCTTTTAAAGAAGACCCTACATTCTTTGCAGATCTAGATGGGTTTCTATTAAAGCAGAGACAAATCAAGATTTTGATGACAGATGCCTGTGCCAACCTCATATCCTATTTCTACATCCAAATATTTGCTTCTAATTAAATTTATCATCCAAATTAACAGTGGAGGTGCTCAGATTTCTAACTTGGTCCTCTAAAGCCAACTTTACATCATGCTGAGAAGTCAGCATCCTCAAGGAATATCGGGATAAAACAAACTTACTACATGTGGTCAGTTAGAGAAAGGGGAAGTGTGTTAAGGGCTGTTAGCCTGTGCCTCTAAATGCGTTTGACATCCTCAATACCTAAAATGGTAGTTTAGATTATCAAAGGGAAGGCACACAACAGCTTGGGTATGCTCGTCAGTAGACAACTGTCAAAGTATTAAGCATGTCCTTGACCCTTGTTGTTTTACCTAGAAGTGGAGTTATTTTATGTATTAAACAATCATATTGCACATGAGGACGGGTGATGTTCTAACACCTTTCTGGTCCATCTCCTTCTCTCCCTCAACGCATTCCTCACTGAAAGAGCTGCTGACAGCCACTGGCTCCTTTGCAAGCATGGTGGTGGGCCAACCTAATGCTATTCCTAACCAGATCCCTTGACCTTTCCCCATCTGGTTCAAAGGAGAGCAGTGCAACTTCACAGCCTCCAAGTTTCACAAACTCCAAATAAAGTTAAAGTAGTAAGAGGAGTCTGGATTTTGATTTCCCAGTTTTCCACAGTCTGCAGATCCCCCAGAGAGCAAACAATCCCCCAGTACCATCATGTTGAATGACAAAAGCAGTATCAAACAACCAGGCAATCAAAACAGTATTCACACATCAGACTCAACCTTAGACTGGTCATAGAAAAAGGACACATTCAGTACCTGTCCTCCTTACAAGTTGCCATCCAAGATGACCAGTTCCTGTGTAGTTCCTGAAGATTAACACCACCCTCAGAGGTCCCCAGACAGGCAGACCAGGCTGCTTATTAATTCTCTCCTGGTGCCTATGAGGAGTCCCATGCAGATTGCACTGAAATTGGCTGAATCTCAAAGAGGCAACCCGGGAACAAGCAATTAGCTTCTCTTCCCACTCTACAGAGCTCTGCTGGTGGCACGGGATGTGCAGCCTACTGGTAGCACTGAAGTCACCGTTTTTCTTCTTTGCTCTGTAACTCAAATGGTGGGAGCCAGCCAGAAGCTCAGAAATGTCAAGTTTAGTATCGTAAAACCCCACTGATTCTCAAAGACAATTTGTAGTGCATTGATGCCATGAAGCACTTCTCACCAGGAGAATGTCAGGGACTGCTGAATTCAGCAAAACATGGGCAACTATTTCTTTTTCCAAGGGTACAGTCCTGTTCCAGCAGTGAAGACTTACCCCACAGGCAAATATCAGCCTAAATTTTGGCTTGACAGCCAGGAAAAGCTAGCATGCATTGCAGAACTGTAATCTTGAAATGCACAACTAAACCAGGGAGGAGCAGAGAACACAAATCCCTGACAGGGCTTATTTGAATAATTTTGCTGACAGATCTGTTCTTCTCTCAAATTTCCAGTCTGCACAACAGATCACAATACGAAATTAGATTCTGTCACTGGTCTTTGATAAATGTGAGCATAAGGACTATACACTCCCTTCCCGTATGAATAAATACTCCAGTTCGAACTGCAGCACTTGTATTGTTCATGCTGTCACTAAAATCCTGCAGGCAGCATTACAGCCTGGTAACTGAGCATCACCTATCATTACTCACTTCACGAACAGATATAGATTTTCAGCTCTCATTTACTGATGAACATATTCCTGACATTATTATCTCTTCTAAAAGCTTCTGCATGAGTTATGCCTACTGGATTCAAAAGGAAATTCTGCTTCTCTGCCTATGAATTAATTATAAGACAGTGTCTCTGAGACATTTAGAAAACAAATTCCTCTTTAATTTTAAAATTGCAAGCAAAGGAGAAGCTACTACACTTTTAGGCTAAATTTTTCAGTGTTTAAATTACTTACTCTTAAAAAATTGCAACTCCCAGTCTGAATTTGCTGAGTTGCAAGTTCCATGTCAGTGGAGCTTATAAAGTGTTTTTCTGTTTGATCCAACAGGCAAAGTAGACACTTAAGAGTTGTGGTTCCATCATTCAACCTTCTTTGCCACAAATTGAACAGGTCAAGGCCCTAGCTGAAGCCTTATTAGTATTCAAGGCCAATTACCAAGGCAGGATTTTTCCTTTTGTATAATTCTTACAGTTCTTATCTTCATCCTCTCTGTCTTTGCAGTAGTCAAAACCCTTTAGGGTAGAATCTAGCCTCATTTTGGAAAGGAATTTGATGGCAAGAACTGGGTTTGCAATGCTTCTGTCTGTTTCCAGAGTGCACTTTTAGCTAAAAGAGGGCACAGGAACAATGGTTGTGCCAGATGCAGAGATGGAGAATTTGATAATCTGAAATAACCCAAAAGACGATCCCTGCCTTGCACTTATATGGCTTAATTGTTCTGCTCCGCTGCTCAGGTCAGAAAGCTGTGGCTAGAAGCCAGCAAACATCTAAGTGAAGTCAGTTCTGGATGGTGCTTGTAACCAGCAGCAGCAAAGCCAGTTTGTGGTTGTTTTGTGGCCACTGTTTGCTGTCTTGGTTCCTCCCCAAATCAGCTTAAATCACACAGAGATGATTTACTCCTATCGAGCAAGGGTGAGTTTTGGCAATGAACCCAGGGAGATGAGACAAAAAGATGAGGGCTGGAAAAATAGAGGTGAATAACAGAAATGTTATTCCAAGCTGAGCTGAAGGTGCTGCTTCAAGGCTGGGAAATTAGCTGCAAGAAACCTCCTCAGCCATTAACTGCTGAGGACCCTGTCTGAGACAAAGATGGAATCAGTTCTCCCTATCCTCACTCACCCATGCTGTCATTCCATTGTTGTTTCTGATGTGGATCTCAAGCATTTTCTGTAGTGCCCCTCAGAGTCACTACAGGATGTGATTTTGCAGAGAGGAGCTGCCATCAACTAAAGAAAAGGGAAAATTTAATGAGGTTTAAATACAAGAAATGTCTCAAAGGAACAATGTCCCATTATAGAGAAGGGAGGGGAAGAGGCAGGGGGATGCAAGGGTGTCTGCCCATGAAAGGTCATGATGAAGGGACAGGGATTAATTTACAACAGCATATCTAATACTGTGTGTGGTACCAAAGTCAAGACACTGACTTCCCTGGGAGGTTTAACACAGAACAGTTCAGGGGAATTCAGAGCTCATGGAAAAGGCCCATACCCAAAGCATTGTTACTGCAGATAAAACCTAAAGGAGCAGAGGGGTGGCTATTAGAACACCACAGGATACTACCATCCCACATGGTACAATTCTAGCTATTTGCTTCAGAAAGGCAGGAGTGGTTAGACAGAGATGGGATGTTACCAAAGGCAGAGTAAGAAGATGATTATCCTCTGCAGGACACAAGGCACAGCAGGTAATTACTGCCTGTGAGACCACAAGGATTTAGCTTGGGACAGAGAATACAGAAAACTGTAATGTGCTTTAAAAGTCCATTTCTGTTGAGTTCATGATTGTTAGCATTGAGTAAAGTTATAAATTGTAGTCTATAATTTTGTCTTCCAAAGGTATTTTGTGCTCTGCACTGAGGACCAGGACTGAGAGGACAGAGCCTGTTTTGTGAAGAACCATCTGTCTCTGATAATGGTACATTTTTGCCCTTAACTGTCTACAAGAGTTGGAGGGGGCATGATGGATTGGGCTGGTTGCTTTCTTGTTTTTACTATATAGTTTCTATGAGATTACCTGCTCCTCTGGATGAAGTTTATTGCTTTCTTGGGATTGCCTCTTCTAAAAAACATGTATGATTTACTCCTCATGATTATGTACCTGGGGGCAGT
Organism: Megaceryle torquata; assembly: GCA_024611175.1. NCBI lineage: Eukaryota > Metazoa > Chordata > Aves > Coraciiformes > Cerylidae > Megaceryle > Megaceryle torquata. The sequence continues at coordinate 703 of JANIJG010001612.1, read as the reverse complement.
GAGCAGGAAAATTCCAAAGACCAGCAACATAGCAGTAAACTCACAGCAACCTACAGCCACTTCCTCCTCCCATCTTGCCTCTGTTACGGTGTTAGAGCTCAATCTCTGAAGTTTTTAAGTTCAGAGACAAGCACCAAAATCAGAATGTTTGAGAGAGAAGAAATAGCTGGGTAGGGAGAAGAAAACTGTTCTGCTGAGTCTGAACATCCTGAGATTCCTAGGGTTTGTTGTTTTCCCATTTATCATGGCCAAGCATAGACAAAATCATTCACAATTCACTTGTCATCACAAAGAATATCTGCTGCTGGTGAAAGGAGGAGGCGCCCCTGAGAAGGTTAAGGCAGGCTGGTATTTCCCCGGGAGAAAAACAGAATTGCCACAATCAGATAACTGCATTTGTGTTCATAGTGTTCTGGAGGTATCCAACACCATATAAATATCATAAATACACACAGAGAAGACTAATGATGTGAGAAGGTGGGTTATACACACAGATAAAGTCAAGAACTAGATAAAAAGACAACCTTGTGAAACAGGACTCCAATTTCGCTGGAAGATGAATTGCAGCTACTGTGAAGCAGCAAGTTTTAAATGCTTCAGGGATGTGTGTTTGTCCTGGTTTGAGAGAGAACAGAACTAATTCTGTTCAGTGATTTCACTTTTCAGCTCAGTTCTTCTAACTAACTGCACTGTCTGAAGTTAG
>JANIJG010001611.1:3108-17852 GCA_024611175.1 Megaceryle torquata | reverse complement strand
GATGACTGGACTGGATGATCTTAAAGGTCTTTTCCCAGTCTAGGAAATTCTGTGACTTCACCACCGGTGCTACCCAGTGTCCTTACCTAACCCTCTGAGGAAGAGACAGGTGCCGTGTGCCCTGGTGCCTCTGTGAACGTTCACATTCAAGACCGCTTAGCTCCCTAGCTGTCTCCCAGGTTATGGTTCTGTCTCTTCTACACTGCGTGAGTGGTCCATGCCCAGCTTCACTTTAACACCAGACCGGTCTCGTAGGATCATTAAGGTTGGAAAAGACCTCTAAGACCATCAAGTCCAACCATCTACCCAGTGTTATCATGACCACTAAACCATGTCCTGAAGTGCCATGTCTACATGTTTTTTTGAACCCCTCCAAGGATGGTGACTGCGCCACCTCCCTGGGCAGCCTGTACCTCACCCCTCTTTCACTATAGAAATTTTTCCCAATGTCCAAATAAACTTCCCCTGGTGCAACTTAAGCCCATTTCCTTTGAGGTGAAACCCAAGCGTGGTTCTGCAGCTTGTTTCAGAGCAAGGACTGATCTACCTGTGGATGAAACGACACCAGAATTTGCCTCCCTTGCATTACATGGTTTCATAACACACTGTGCAGACCCTACAGCAGCAGGAACCCTTGTCACCTCAGGCTCTTCACCCAAACTCCTGCCACTCTGTGGTGTGTCCCACATACCCTTGCAATCATAACAAGATTTTTTTTTTCTTTTTTTCTCCCTCTTGACTATATCTGGCTTTGTCACTTTGGTGCTGTCTCCTGAAGCCTGCTGAGGAGGACTGCACTGTGGTAAAGGATGACGTGGACTTTGAGCTGAGGTCGAGAGGGACAGCTTAGGACATTACTTGCCAGCTGAGACCAAAAGAGTCCAGCCTGGGGACAGATCCATCACTCATTCATTAGGCTAGCTCAGGCTTTAACTGATAGGCTGTAGTAAAGCTAAACTTGATCCTGATGGTGCTCTCTGTGACCCTTTGTAGCCACTGGTCAGGCCCCCGCGAGTGAGTGGGCAGGGCTACATTGATATGGTTCACTCAACTCATGCTTTAGGGCTACTGCCTTTCTGGTTCCTCGTTAACAAAAGAGCATTTACTGTGTTTGTTTCCTGCTAGGTGGTAAGGACTAACCAGTTTTCAGTTACACGACATGAGAAGATAGCCAATGGGCTACTGGGAGACCAGGGTCTGCCCGGGGTATTTGTGCTATATGAACTTTCACCCATGATGGTGAAGCTGACAGAGAAGCACAGGTAAGAAACATTTCAATCTGTTTCATTCACCCTCCATTGATTTTGTCACTTTGCATAGCTTAAAACTCCATCCTTCCTTAGACACCACAGCGCAGATGTCTGAAAGCATCTAAGCCCCTTCCCAAGCACTGGAGAAGAGGAGGCACTCCCAGATGGCCTTCCTCTCCATGAGAACATCTGAGAGGCATTGGGGTGTTTCTGATACTACCTGAAGTGTTTTCGTCCACTATCAAGATGAGGAAGGAGATTGCTGCAGCGAGCAGCAGTCTTACCATGGTTCTTGGTTCAGACTAATTTCCTCAAAGTCTTTTATAATGGGAAGACCAGATTTATGTAGCATACCCACCTTACCAGCATCTACAGCAGCACCCACGCTGATCCAGCCTGGTTGCTTACTCTGCACATTCTATAGCTTTTCTGCACGTGGTGGTCAGCATGGAACCTCTTTTCTCTTTCCCCTGTTAATCACAGGCCTTTAACTGCAGGGGAGTGGAAGGGGCTGGAGCGGTCTTATCTTTCAGGACCATAATAAGGCACAACCTATGTCTATACCTTAAAGCACGTGCTTAGAGATTTAGTTTTTGTATTAACAGCAGCCTGCTGTGCATTTTGTCTGGGCAGGGAGTGGGTGGAATCTTAGGGATTCAAATTCCATCCTTTTGGTTTATTTGGATTCAAATTCAGTCTTTTTTTTATTCAGTACTTGGCTCCTAATGTTGCCACTGAGCCCATCCCAGCGCGCTGCTCTAATGCTACTCAATGCTGCTCAGTAAAAGCATCAGAGACAGACTCCATCCTGGAGCCAGCAGGGGTTAATTCATTGTCAGACCTGTTAATTGCCAGCTGCTCATATTTCTATAATCCATACTTGGGTGCTGTGATGAACATTGTGATAATTATCCATCGGTGTTTCTTAGTTACTCACTATTTAGCTGACATACTGGTGCCTGAGTTCATGCTGCTTGTTCAAATTGTTTTCCTCATTCTAGGTCCTTTACACATTTTCTCACGGGAGTTTGTGCCATTGTTGGAGGCATATTTACAGGTATTGCACCTTTCAGTCTATTTTTCTTTCTAAAATGTAAACATTTGCTGTCTCTACTCTTTCTAAAGTCATCATGGCTGGTAATAAATCCCTCTTTGATGGACAGGGATGCTTTCAGCCTTGAGGAGAGGAGACAGCATGTTCCACAGAGCCACGGGAGTGGTAGCAGATTGCACAGTTAGCACTGCAGACTTTCAGGATGCTGTAGATGATGGAGTCCTCTTGTATTTCATTTGATAAAATAATTTCTTTTCATTATGATGTAGAGCTGTCATAATATTTGGGTTTGATGCTCTACAGGACACCTTGTTTTCAAATAACGTGGTCTTTCGCGTGCCGTGTGAATGCATCTGCACTGTTTCCTTGGCCAGACTGGGTCTCTAAGCAGGTGGTTGCTTTCATGTGGAACAAAAGCCAGTAAAATCTGTAAAGCCAGGTTAGCACAGGCATAGCCATCTCACAGGTCTCAGACTGTTCCCTGGCATACGAGCTCCAGTGAGCACTCAGCAGGGACTGAAACTACCCCTCACAGCTAGACAGCATCCTGTAAGTGGAGGCTGTTCCTGCAGAGCCATTTGAGTGTCTGGACTTCATTCCCAGTGCTAGCTTCTGGAATAGCGGATCGGTAGCTGTGACACAGCACGGCCATGGTCCAGCCTTGCGCTCCAGCTCATAACCCAGGGTACTCTGAAACATAGAGACGTTCACAGGGCTGGGAAGGGCCAGGCTGGAGATCTGGTCAGCAGATCTTCCTGGACCTGAGAAGCCAGCTGCTGTTTCATGTAATGCCTGTATCATATAATAGCTTGATCAGCAAGGTTTCTCCATCACCTGAGGTGTCACAAAGCTCAATTAACTCGATGCTGCTAAATGGGATTTCTGTCTGGAATAAATTTGATCCTGCTCATTCCTACAGCTGACTCAGGGAAAGATCTAAAAAATATTAAAATATTTTCATGACAAACATGATTGATGAGGTTTGACAGACAGTTCATAGTGTTTGCCATGTTCATACACCACGTTCAGACTCTCCATATTCTAGAGGACAGATCCAGTTGGCTGTGTGACACTTTTTGTGGTACAGCATCAAATTGATTCCACGAGTAGAGATAATTTCAGGGCAAAACAACCACAAAAGACAGTTACCTGAAGTATTACTCAAAGACCAGATAGTAAGGCAAATAATCCCATGGTCTACAGTAAGGAACAAAAGACTGGGTTCCTCTCTTAGCTGCCACTCTTTATATGGTATTGAAATGTCTGTCTTTGTGTAGGGCCAAGTAATTCCTTACTTATTCTTTAGCTTGAGGCATTGAAGGGAAGTAAAAGCAACATGAAGCTTCATAAAGGCATTGAAAATACCCTCATTCAGCAGCAGCCTGTGTTCCCTCTCTGGCAGGCCTCCTATCCAGCGAAAGCCACCCCGGTGGTCTCAGGGTTGTCTGGGTTTTGTGGTGCAGTAGATCTGGGATTCTGAGCTTTTCTGTGCTCACACTGAATTAATAATCTCCTCCAGTGCTGGAGAGATCTGGGGAGAATGCTACAGGAAGAACTAAAGGCATTGGTTCGTTTTGCTCTGTGTCCTTGGTGGGTAAATGTTGCTGCTTCTGGTAAAGGGCATCCATCAAGGGCAGCATCGTGTAGTTCACTTTTAAGGTTACTGTAAAATGCAAGAAATGGGAAACGTGCCCTTGCTGAGCTGGGTGGGGGCAGTGATGTGGCAGAAAGCTCTCGGCATCATCTTCCTCTCCCAACTCTTTTCACTCATCAGTCAACACACGTGACTAGGCCTGTCTCATTTTTACTTCTGTACGAGAGATCTTTTTCTGGAGAAGCACGATCACCTCTGCCCTGCAAGCTGGATCCTGTCTGTCCTGAGATGAGGGCCTTATTCTTCTGAGCAGCAGCAGCAGCTGTCTTCTGTCTGTGGGAGATGGAATTTCTTCCACTGACAGAAAAGTTTGTGTTTTCTCCCCCTGGGAGCTGTTCTCTGAGGCATGTCTGGCTTGATCCATCTGGTTTTTTTTTTTCTTTAGTTGCAGGATTCATTGACTCCTTGATCTATCACTCAGCATGTGCGATCCAGAAGAAAATTGAACTTGGGAAGACAACATAAATAAGCAATGACCTCACCCCACAAAGAAAACTCTTAAGGAGAACTGAACAGGTTTTTTGAAACACAAATGATCTTCTAAATGCAGAATTACCAGATGGCCCTGACCACTCTTGTGTTCCTGCCTCATCGTTCTTTGTCTGGCGTTAATTTGTGGATAGAACTGCTTGAACCTTGCTGCTATAAAGAGTAGCCAACTTGCCTGGCTGTGCAGACCCTACTGTAAAAACCCTTTGGTATCAGTCCGTGTTCATCCAGTTCTGTCCCCCTCCCCAAAAGAGATTCTGGTGATGCTACACCCTGTTTGCCTCCGGCAGTAAAGTACTGTATCGGCAGGAGACCCGGAAGGGATGGGAGTTGCCATCGAATAAGCTTTCTATCACCACCATCTCCCTTTTTTATTACTTCTTTAAAATGTTTCTGTGTGCTAATGCTATGTCAGACCTCTGCCAAAATGTGCTGCCCTTCCAGCTCTCGTGGGCAACACGGTGAGACCTGGCACTTGGGATGTGCCCGCTGTACCACAGGGCATTGCAGTTACTCCTGATTGCTGCTCTTACAAAAAGTGCAAGCTGATATTTCAGGAAAAAAAAAAAAGGGTTTTTATTGATTTTTAAATCAGATTCTGCTTTTTTGCTTCCCCTCTGTTTATACTTTGGAAATAAAGTCCATCCTCTCTGCATTTTGATAAAGCATTTGGAGGAACAATTAAGTTGTTTGAACTAATCCTGGTACTGAATTGGAAATGATAGTTTAAAAACCCCCACCTGCATTGTGGCAGAGGATGTAGACATCATGATCACGACGGTTGTTTTGGTTTTTAATGATCTGCACAAGTGAGTAAAGTGCTTGGTATGTGAAATTATATCGGGAGAAATTTTAAAATAATGAAGAAAAATAAAATATTGTGGAATCCTGCCTCATTTTGAGGCAAAACAGACTAATTACTCTAAAATCTCAACTCTGCAGTTGCTTTGGTATTGAGTCTAAACGTGGTCTGAGCAATTGGTGCAGCAGGTCACAGCGAGTGGGACAGGCAGGGGTCAGAGAATGCAGAGAGAAAGCAGAAAGCTGGTTTATATTTCATTTCAAAGTAGGATTTTCTTTGGTTGGTTTTGTCCTTTTTGTTGTTGTTTTTGTGGGGGGGGTTTTCTTTGTGGATTTGTTCTTTTTCTGGGGGGCTGTGTTTTGTTCTTTTGTGTGTTTGTGGGTGCTTGCTTGCTTGCTTGGTGGGGTTTTTTGTTTTTAATAGTTGGACTTATCTACAAACCAAGGACTATAAAAACCTTTGTTTTTTGAGTCAGGAGGAGAAGCAATCTGAGGTGTGGGTAAAGAGCCTGATTAATCTCCAAGCTGGAATACTGAAAAAAAAAAAAGGGTTTGTAAGAAAAAAAATAAATATTTGAAGCAAGGATATTTAATAAATCCCTCTGGCCAGGATCATACAGTTTTACTACACTGTGAGGAAGAAGATACTCTATCCGTGTATTTTATCAGGAACAGCTTCAATTGCTCAGCACAGCACACAGTTTTGTAACTAACTTTGAGAGACTAATCAGGAGGGGGAAAATTAATGGGAATTTGAGGCAAAACAGACTCATTACTCTTAAATCTCAGCTCTGCAGTTGCTTTGGTATTGACTCTAAATTGGGTCTGAGCACAGACTGAGCAAGAGTTTAACCCACGGTTAAACAATTACCAGCTAATTGGTTGTCTGGGATAAGAAAGCCAATTACTTGTAAACCTCAGAAGAGCATTAGAGAGCATTTAAGAGAGCACTGTGTAAGCCCCTGGGGAGAACGGGGGGAAGGTGAAGGTGCAGGTAACTGCAAGACTTGTGCTCAGTGTGAAAGTCAGGATATAATGGAGAAGAGCTACAGAAATGGAGATTCTACCTTCAGAGGTAGAAAAAACCCATTAACTACTAGTTCAGTAATACAGGCTGCAAACGGGGAGCTCATGAGTAGGAGGGATCTGGTGATTTTAATAGACTGAAAGACAAAGTGACAAACAGCCATGGAAAAGTTGAGTCTGCGTGTTGAGGATGTTCGTGTTTGTTGGTGGAAGGGGACAAAGATGGGCTCTGGAGAAGGAAACCTCCTTTGGGGAGCTCAGTCTCCAGGTTCTGCCATCTGAGATTGATTGTGCTGCCTTTTCAAAGCAGTAGGGGTTCAAAATGCAAAGCAAATGTTAAGAACAGATTAAGGGGTGCTTTCAGCATTTATCCCTTGTAAGGTCATTTCAGCTGTACCTGATTCTGTCATCTGACTTAGCACGCTTGATTTTTTTCCCCTTACTCTTTTTTGATACAATTCTTTAAATGTTTCCTGGGTTCTAAAAAGACAGGAAGGGAAAATGCCCCTCTTGACCTGCCCAAAGAACTATGAATCTCTCCCAAATCTCATCAGCTGCCAGCTCCAAAAGCCATCAGCTGCCAGTCCGTCATGCAGCCAGCCAGGTCCAAGTGGCTATCCTCGCCACCCGATGGCTTTGTGGCCACACACAGCAGCTCACAAGCTCCACCTGCAGCCACAACACCTCATCCTCTCTCCCTGCCTGCATGGGCAGAGCAGTGCCCACCCTTTGACAAGCCAAATGCGACATCCCTGGTGCCATGGGAGCGTCACCTCCCGGCACCCACAGTGCCCAGCTGGTGGGACCAGCGCAAGCAGCGCTGACACGCCAAGGATGGCAGGGTTTGTGAGGACACGGCAGTGCCGGGGGGAGACAAAGCTAAGGAGGAGAGGCAGCTGCTGGCAGTGCAGAGGGGCTGCCAGTTCCTGCACTAACAGCCTGGCTTCATTTTCTTGGAAACGCATCATTTGTAGAATAAAATCCTGCCTTCAGCCGCCAGTCTCTCGATGACACTGAATTCGATGTCGGCATCGTGGACTCTCGTCCTGCGAAAGGCTCCAGACCAGCGGTTTTTCTCCCAGTAGTGGTGCCAGTTCCCTTCGCTGTCTGCTCCGAAGCCAAACACGGAGACCTGCACATATGCCAGCGAGAGCCATTGCTGTGCGGGCGCCCGGACAGCCCCGGGGCGCGCGGAGAAACGGAGCAGTGGCCATGGGGGGCAGCTCCCAGTCCTGCTGGCTCTGCTCACCTGCTGACAGGCGTGCAAGGCGAAGAGCAGAGCCGTGAAGCCGGTGGAGGGGTACCGCCCACGGCGCTCCGTCCACTTGTCATGGATGTACTTGAGGAAAGCTGGGCTCAGGATCAGCACCTGAGTGGGGGGCAGAGGAACCATCAGCTGCTCACCGTGCTGCGAATGGGACAACCAGACTCTGCCACCAGCACAGCCACCAGCCCTCCCACTCACTGCTTCTGCCCACATCCCGCTGAAAAACAAGCCCTGCCTGGCCAGGAGGAGCTGGAGCCCACTGAGCCCTTACCTTGTCCCTGTCAGCTTTGATGAACCGTTTCACTCTCACATATGTGCTGCAAAAGCCAGAGGACAGCAGTGAGCACGGGGCGTTCCAGCTGCTGGGGCCCTTCCTTCGCAAGCAGCCGGTTTGCAGAGGGTGCCTGTGTCCTCCAGCACCTGGCCCCATGGCACACCCCACACCCCCGCAGGCTGGCCCAGCAGCATCAACTGGTCTGACTCTGGGAAGGGGCACATCAAGCCCATGGCCCCACAGTAGGGACAACCACCATCCCACCCATGGCTGTTAGGGGACTGCAAGATGCCTGTGCCCTGCAGGGATGGATCACCCCCACAAGCTTCAGTGCACAGGGCTACCAGGACCATTGCCCAGGGGCCCTTCATCCCACCAGGACCATGGGACCAGTTGCCCCAGTGAGGCACCAGGGTCCCCAGGACCACCTTATGCCAGTCCCAGGGTCTCTAGTAGAAGAGACACTGTTGTGTCCCCGAAACCAACGCACTGTGTGAGCTCTCCATTAGAGAAGGCACTGGCCACCCACTGCAGGTCCAGTGGCTTGAAGGGGATGAGGACGAGGTGGACACCCGGCCCAAGGTTCACTGCACTCTCTGGGTACATGAAGTGGTGGGTTGTTCTTATGCCAACATCCAGCTCAAAGCCAGCAATCTTCGCTCTGTTCATCCTGCGTGACAGCGGGAAGGCACATCCCGAAATGAAGGTGTGCACTGTGCTGGCCCCAGGCTGCTTGTTCCACTGGACAGGGACACCAGGTCACCATGGCCAGCAGCAAAGGGAACATGGGTGACACCGGGCTGGTGTGTGCCCCAGGGTGGGAGGCTCCAGGGAGCACGGCCAGCAACAGCCCCCACCATCACAAGCTTTATGTTGGTGGATTTCACAGGGTGGCATGGCCCTGGGGAGACAGGAGGGGCCAAGCTCCATCGGGTCACCCACCTCAGTACCCAGTCGTGGGCATCAATCCGCAGCCCGTGACCAGACCCATTCAGCCGCCCCGAGTTCCCCACAACGGCACAAGTCCTGCAGCGAGATGAGTTCCACACGCCACCCGTTGGGACCCGGAGGACACTGAAGAGCTGCCCAATTATGTCCTGGAGCTGGATGCCACTTGCAGGACCCTGCAGGGTCTAGGGGAGTAAGGGAAGTGACAGGCAGCATTACCTCCCCCCATCACTGCCCCCAAAGCAAGTTGGAGCTCCACTCCTCCCAGTGGAGACCCGAGAAAGGCACAGAAGGACCCGTCAGGGTATAATGAAAAGGGTGTGGGACAGCCCCGAGAGGTGATGGGGTGGAGAGTGGGCGTGAGTGGTAGGGGGTGAGCTGAGGTCCCTGAAATGCCCCACTGCCCTCCATCACAGATGTCCAAGTTGACCTCCGCCCTGCCCCACCTCAGAAAGATTCAGGGAGCCCAGGAAGACCCCTGAGGTTCTGCCCACGCCCCCACTCACCAGCCACCACTGAACCACGTCGGAGGAGAGCTCACGGGCTGTGCCGTTCAGCAGCGGCCCCACGGCCGGGTCGTAGCGGGTGGTGAACCAGGTGGAGCCGTTGGCACTGGCGGGGCAGCGGGCAGCAGAGGCGTGGAGCGAGGAGCGAGCCCGAGGGAAGGAGCCAAGGCCATCCGTGGGGGCTCGGAAACATTGCCACAGGACCAGGAGCAGGCACAGGGCCAGCAGCGCCTGCAGGCGCCTCTGGCACAGCATCCCGCACGCCGCTGCAGCGAGATGTCACAGGCACGGGTCGTAGCGGCAACGCAGGACCCCCGCCCGCCCGCCCCCCCCGCCCGGGCTTCGGGGACACCCCCCGGCTGCCCACCAGCCCCGCCGGGGCGGGCCCCCTCCGGGGCGCCCCTCCCGGAACCCCCTCGCTGTCCCACGGCCGTGCTCGGGGCCGGCGAGCGCGGGACGAGGGCCCGCGGCGCTGCCCCTGCCGCTGACTGCGCTGCCAGCGGCCGGCGACGGCGACACAGCCCCCGCGGCGCTGCCGAGCGGCAGCCGCCCGACCGCCCGCAAAGCAGCTCGGCTGGCGGGAGCCTGCCCGCAGGCCCGACAACGACCGCCTGACACCAACACCCACCTGAGCCCATCACCTGACTGACCCCCCAACACCTGACTGACCCCCAACACCTGCCAGACACCAACACCCACCTGAGCCCATCACCTGACTGACCCTCCCCCAACACCCGCCTGACTCGCAACAACCACCACACACCAACACCCACCAAAGCCCATGACCTGCCTGACTCCCAACACTCGCCAGACACCAACACCCACCTGAGCCCATAACCTGACTGACCCCCCAACACCTGACTGACCCCCCAACACCCGCCAGACGCCAACACGCACCTGACCCCAATGCCCACCAGACCCAAAAACCTACCTGACTCCAACACCTGCCTGCCTCCAACACCTACCTGCCTCCAACACCTACCTAACTCCTACACCTGCCTGTCCTCTACAGCTGCCTGACCCCTTGGCCACCTGCCCTGAGGAGCAGCCACTGGGAATGGGAGACCCTTGGCCCCTCCACAGCTGAGCCCAGGCAGGCGCTGCATGCCTGGCTAGCCGGCCCCATATGGGGGTTCACACCTGGGGGGCTCTGTGTGACTACCAGGAGGGCCTGGGGGGCCCTGGGTCACTATGGGGAGGGACTGGGGGACACTGGGTCACTGTTGGGGGGGTCTGGGGGGCTCTGGGTCACTGCCAGGAGGAGGGAGCGGGAGGTTGCTGACTCTCTGGGTGCACAGACCTTTCCTAAATACCCACATTGAAGTGACATTGCTGCTTTCCATCTACAAGCACTTAAGCCAAGTGGGAGGAAAAGGGTTTTCTGGTCCCCAGGGAGGCCTCGAAGTGCTCAGCCACCATGTGCCGGGGCCAGAGCGAGGAGCTGGGAGTCAGGGACAGCCTGCACCCCAGGCTCAGAACCAAGCGCAGCATGTTGGGGAGCAGGGGGTTGGTGTGGGGCAAGGGGGGGGCGAAGGGGGTGACTGTGTTTCTCCTCTGCACTGGGAAAGATGAAGGAGAGCAAACCCTCCTGTCCTCACAGGAGCACCCTCTGCTTCCCCCAGTCCCCTGGGACCACGGGTCAGCACCAGCTTCAATTCTCGACATGAACCGTTTTCTGTGGGTGCTGCAGCGCAGAGGTCCCTGCTCGCTGTGCTGCCTGACCAGCTGCACTCACATCTGACCCACAGGGTGTGCTCCCGACAGCAAAGCTGCTGCTCCTGGCAAGGGGGGTGGGGGGGCCCAAGCAATGAGTGGAGACAGGAACTGGGGTTCAGAGGATCCCAGGTGGCTGCAGCAGGTTGTGCTCCCCGGCAATCCTGCCCTTTCAAAAAGCAACTGAATCGTCATCTCTTCTTGAAGGGAAGCACAAACAAGTCACCATCTGCGTGCCGGAAACACTGCTGTGAGTGCTCCCAAGCAGGAAGAGGCCACAAAATGCTGGGTGATCACCCCACAGCCTTGGGGGGACCCCGAAGGGCTCTGCCACTCACTGCTGGCAGCTGTGGAGCCCCATCATTTAGTCTTCTGCTCTCCTGCAGCAGCAACGAGCATTTGCTGTGACAGGGGCAAAGAGCATCCAGTTGGGCTGGCAGTCAGCAGACCCTGGGCTGGTCCAGGCATTCCTGGAGCCTCAAAGGGTGAGCTACCTGATGGCTGCATGGCCAACACCATCAGCTCTGTTAAGCCCAGACTTTGCACGGAGAATATTTCATGAAGCTTTTCTCAGTCGCCCACCACTGGGGAGGGCAGGGCCGTGGACAGGCAGGGTTGAATGGCCCCATCTCCCTGCCTGTGCCTGCTCCATGGATGGGACCTTTCCACTGCACCCACCTGTGGCAGCTGAAATGACACCTCTCTTCTCCTACCCCCAACACACACCCTGAGGTGCCCTCACCTTGAGGTTCCCCAGCCCAGTGCCATTGGCCATGAGCCACCACAGCACATCCATGTTACTGCTGCTGCATCCAGCTGTGCCCAGTGGCCACGACCATGTCCCTCCCATTGCCCCTCCACCCCAAGGGACACTGCCAAGAGTGGTCTCCAGGACCCCTCACCTCCTCAGAGGAAGTGTTGCTGAGCAGGGCCAGGCGAAGGTGATGCTCCCGGGTTCGGTGGCCTCACCACTGCTCGTTGCAAGCTGCGACAACTGCCAGAGGATGAGGAAGTGCTGCACCGTGACGTGGGGAGAGCAGAGCCTTGTGAGTGAGCTCAGGGTTGTCACCCCTGCCCCGGCAGTACCCAGCACGCTGACATCCTGGTACAGCCCTCCCACACAACCCAGACTGCAGTAGCCACCGGTCCTGCTAGAGGCAGATGCCCCGACCATGTTCCCAGGGCCAAATCAGAAAATACACCATTAAATCTCCCCCTGAGAATGAGGAAGCTGCCTGGAGTGGAACTGCCTTCCTGACCTGAGTCCTGCTGGGATAGCTCAACTTCTGTCAACACTTGAGCCAAAAGCCCATCCAGGTGAGTAAAAGAAGAGAGGTGCATCATGCTGGAGGCTGTTGAGACCTCTGTGTTGCTGGTGTCAGAGAGGACAGAGGAAAGGCTGTGAAATGTGCCTTGGCAACTGGAAAAGCACAGCCAGTGGAGAAAATCCATGCAAGTTGAACTGTAATTTTATCCAAGGGGAGGTCAGCCGTTTTCCGCGGATTCCTGTAAGGACGTTTGCTGCCTGAGGGAGAGTGGTGAAGAAGAAGGAGCTGGAAACTCAAACTAGAACAGCCCTGTGAAACACACAGCAGCAAACAGCTGGTATTTATTGGTAGTGGGCTCAAAAGGCCTCTGCACCACTTCTGGGGGTTTGTCAGGAACCACAGGAGTGATGCCCTGAGCTGCCAAAGAGCAACCTTTCTGGAGCAGAAACAGTGAAACCTGCGTAGGAGGAATCAGGGACAACACAGGGTCTCAGTGGTACTTGCTTGCATTTTGAAGCTGCCGGCACACTCAGCTCTCAGCAGAAGCCCCTTCCCCTGGGGTCTGCATGCCAGCATGGCTCTGCTTGCAGCTCCACAGCCCCACGGGGCACAGTGCTGCTCTGCAACAGCGCCCAGGGCTGTTCCTGCGTGGGGCCCTGGCTGGGGCGGGCAGGAGCACATCTGTGCAGTGTGTTACCTTGCTGTGGTCGCTCCCTCTGCCTGGCCAAGGAATCCTCTGGGCCAGCCTGGCATTGGGGGAATGGGGATGCTGGGGCAGCAGGGGTGAGGAAGGTCATGGTGGGACAGTCTGAGACCTGGGACTTCAGTGCCAACAGCACCCACCATGGGCAGCTGGGAAGAAGATTGGATCTAAAGCCCTTGTGGGATTTTCCCAGGTTGTTATCACTACTGACAGGCCAATATAGTCTCAAGATTGGGCTAAACTCCTTGATCAGCCCCTGCCCCCGCTTGGCTTGAACCTACCACAACCCAGGCAGCTCTCCAGCTGAGGGAATATGCCAAGGTCTCCTCGGCACAATGGGTGTGACCTGCTGAGCTGCAGCCCACCTTGGTGCTCCAAGGACTGTGTGCTGTGGACCAGCCACTGGCCTCAGAGCAGGAAATTACATCATGACATAGCTGGTGCTTGGCGCAGGAAACCCCAAGCTCCCTCCCCTGCCTGGACTTATGCTTGAGCTCGTTTGCAGCACAGGCACAGAGCTGGTTCTGCCCTCTGCCTCGCTGAGAGACCCCCCCCCCCCCTTCAGGAACCTGCCTCCAGTGGTGGGAAACTGGCTGCTGTCTTCCCCCTGCAGCTCAGCACTCAGAGAATCAGAGAATCAGAGAATGGTAGGGGTTGGAAGGCATCTCTGGAGATTCCTCAGCAGAGATGTTCCAGTCCCTTCAGCATCCTCGGAGCCTCCGCTGGACTCTCTCCAGTATTTCCCTGTCCCTCTTGAACTGGGGAGCCCAGCACTGGGCACAACACTCCAGATGTGGTCTCAGCAGGGCAGAGTAGAGGGGGAGGAGAACCTCCCTCCACCTGCTGGCCACACTCTTCTTCATGCCCCCCAGGAGAAAATTTGCCTTCCTGGCCACAGGCGTCCATCGCTGTTCCTTCCCTCTGCTGCCCAGACCACTGCCAGGCTCAGCACACCCCGTGCCAGGGCTGTCCTCGCTCCAGGATGGGCTCTTGCTGTGCTCCAGCTTTACCCCACGCTGGTGCCACTCTCCATCCCAAGCGTGCACCGGCCGACGGGGGTTTGCACGCACTGACTGCTGGACAAAGTCCTCTGCACCATCAATAAAAGCTGCTGGATGACCCACTGTAGAAGTCACCGGCACCGCTATTTCTACCTTTCAGAGGTGACACAAAGGAACAGAAGGACCCTGTGGCTCCATCTCTTTACAGGCCTGGCTGTGATTTCCAGGCTACGGGTGGCTACAAGGGTGATGAAGGGGCTGCAACAGCTGCCTTAGGAGGAAAGGCTGAGACACCTGGGGCTCTTTAGTCTGGAGAGGAGAAGACTGAGACGGGCTTTGAGAAATGTTGATAAATATCTGGGGGCTGAGTGTCAGGAGGAAGGGGACAGCCTCTTCTCACGCGTGCCCTGTGACAGGACAAGGGGGAACGGATGTGAGCTGGAGCACAAGAGGTTACAGCACTGGAACGGGCTCCCCAGAGAGGTTGTGGAGTCTCCTTCTCTGGAGCCCTGGGGGGCTCACTGCCCTGCGGGGCTGCCCGGCTCCCATCTGGGGCTCGGCGAGGCCTTGGCACCTCTGGGGGCCCTTTCCCACTGCCCCCACCGCCCCCTCCCATTCCCTCTCTTCCCCCCCAGGCACGGAGCCGTTCTGGGCAAACAGATTTTAATGGGAACAAGGCAACAGAAAGAAACAGTCCCAACAAAGCTACTCTACATCCCCCCCCCCCCCCCCCCCCCCCCCCCCCCCCCCCCCCCCCCCCCCCCCCCCCCCCCCCCCCCCCCCCCCCCCC
>JANIJG010001610.1:0-40390 GCA_024611175.1 Megaceryle torquata | reverse complement strand
GCACCCTGAGCTCTGCAGTCTGTGCTGCCCTGCCCCCACCCTGCCGGGAAGGGTTCGCGAAATCCCCCCCCCCCCCCGCTCTCCGCCGCCCCGGCGGGCGCCGGTCGGGGAACGGAGCTGGGGGAGGGGGGGGCTGGCGGCCGGGGCATGTGGCGGCGTGCGGGGGGGGAGCGTGTTGGGGAGATTAATCGAGAATTGCGAAGCGGAGGAGACGGAGGCAAAGTGTTATGTAACGCATTTTCATTACCGCGGCGAAGTCATCTGAGCCGAAATCTTGTTATTTGCACGGTGCCGTGTGCGGAGACCGGCAGCGCCCCAGCCCTGCCCGTCTGCCCCCGGAGCCGCAGGAACACCCGGCTTACTGGGCTTTGAGCCGGTCTCCCTGGAATTCATCTACAGCAGCAGCAGCGTCTTAAGACAAGTGAGATCATGAGGAAGAACACGCTGCTGTGAGATTCATGATCCGTTCCTCTTCCCCTGTCCCCCAACCTCATTTCGGATTTTAAAAGTCCTGTTTTTGAGCCCACGAGTGGTACCTGTGGGGCAGGGGTCAAACCACACCGTCTGCCCTGAGCCTCCTCTCTGCGAAGCAGGAGAGCAGAGCCAGGGCATCCTCATGTTCTCCGGCTGCTCCGAGGGTCAGGCTGTTGCAAAGAGGGGTCCCAGGCGAGGGGTCCCATTCCTTCAGCTCATGCCGGGCCCTGCAGCCACTTCTCGGGGAGCAGGGCTCTGCACCCTGGGTGGCTGTGGAGTGTGGAGCTGGATGCAACCAGGAAGCCCATCACTCTGCTCCACTCCCCATGCTCCAGCAGAACATGGCTGCTGCTTTGGGGGCGTGGGGGGGCAGGAGAAGAGGTGGGCAGGAGCCCCTGAATGCCGCGGGTGGGACGTGGGTGATGCAAGAGGCCTTTGTCCATCGCCTTTTGGAGTGTCTGGTGGCTTTGTCCTTCTGCCTCAGTTTTCTCTGGTATCCCGGGGGGTGAAACTCGAGGTGAGGTTTTGTCTGCACTGAGGAGCTGGGGGAGGCCCTCGACTTTTGTTTTACACTCGCGTTTTCCAGAGGCACGTGGCAGGTGAGCTCCCGGTGCCTCCGGTCTTGTCCCTTGCCCCTGGCTGATGTGCCCTGATGGCATGAGAGCACCTTCACGCTGCCGCTGGACATGTCCGTTCATCCGTCCGCTGAGGATGTGCTGCTGCGTGGTGGGAAGGACAGAGCTTCCAGGGAGTCTGCGGTGATGTAGCAACCCTAGGACTTACTCCTAGGAAAGCCCTTATGGTGATTTTTGGGGTGTCTTGTGTTTGGATGTGTTCTGTGGCAGATGCGAAGCCCGGTGGAGCTGGAGGGCTGTTTGCCGAGGCTGGAGCTTGCAGAAGACTGTAATCTTGGAAACAGAGGACGCCCTCTGCTTTTTTATTTTTGTGAAGAGTTTAGCAATGAAAACAGGAGCCTTCCGGTCGCTTCTCTCCTCGATTTGCCTGGCGAATTTCTTTGCTGTGTATCCTGGATCCTCAGTGCCAGGCTGTCCTCTGTGCCACCTCATCTGTTTCCAGTCCCTCCGTGTTTTATTTTTAATAAGAGATAACTTTACTGCTAACCTTGCCTGCTGCTCTCGCTTCTCTCTAACTCTAATTGCTTCTGGCTTTATTTCTGACATTTCCCATGTCATTTCCCCTCATTTTCTTGAAGACTGATAGAAAAATAGCTCCAAGAGAAGCAGTAGACCTCTCCAGTGCCCGTTTCACCCTGCACAGCCTCTGCCTGGAGCTGCCGAGGGGACACGGTACCTTACCGCTTCTTTCAAGTTGGATTCCTTCGCCCCGGGCAGCAGCAGCTCCGTGACCTTGTGGGCAAGTCTTGCTCTTCATCTGCGGAGGGCAAGACCTGCAAACTTGCACTGCTCCGAGTTATTCTGTCCTGTCTTTTGGGAAGGGGAGCTCACTGCTCCCTGGTTCCAAGCACCATGAAGAGTGAGGTTGGCTGTGCAGCAGCACCCCTTGAAGCCCCTGTGAGGTCCTGGGGATGCAGATGTGGGTGCTGTGGGGGGAAGGTCTGTTATTTGGGGGGACAGCAGCTACTCCGTCGCCTCCTGAATGTGCACTGACATATGGGTGCGTGCATACGCCTGCGTCAGTGCCTGCGCCTGCCAGTAAGGGCACGACAGCTTTCTGCAGCGTGCCGTCTGTCTGGCTTCCAGCTCTGGCTGAGGACTTCCCTTCCATAGCTACAAATGTAATATTTTAAACAATATGCCACAATTTTTACAGCATTTAGCTCCAGAGTGATTTGCAGTATGAGTAAGAACACTGTTCGCGATTTCTTTCCGATTGTATAAAACAACTCATTAAGAGCATACGTCCCTGTGCACTGGCACCGAGGAAACTTTATGGGCCTTGTAGTTACTGCCAAAGCAAACGTTTTCCATGAATTTCTCTCGTCAAGTTCACGCTGTCAAATGTAGATGCAGCCGCTCGTCAAAGATGCAAGCCTTGCAGTCTGGGAAGTAATGAGAGCAGCGAACAGTGGGAGTTAATGGCCTCCGCTGAGGAGTCCTTACTCATCCCACATCCACGCAGGGGCTGAGCCGGCTGCTCCCGGGTGAATTGATTGCCACAGAAATTCATCTAGTGTCACCGGCTATGATACTTAACAGCCACAATAATGCTTGAATAAACTGCGCTTTTATGCAGCGGTTCGTACCTCCTAACTGGCAGCAATTTCACAGATGAGGCAAAGGGAGCGGCGCTGGTCTTTAGCAGCCTCTTCCCCAGAGCATGAATAATTGTTGTAATAACGCTGGAGCCGCCGCGTTGCCTTTGTGGTGTCTCCGGTGGGGTGATGGATGGAAGCCGCTGCGGTGCTGGAGCGGCCGCCCACCCTGGGTGCCTCGGGAACTGCCCCGCGTCGCCAGCCATCGGGACGTGGGAGCTGCCAGCCTGGCTGCTCCAGGCACCAGAGCCGGAGCCTGGATCTGCTTCACGCAAGAGTCGTCTGCTGAAAACCAGGAGTTGCTTGTTTTCCTTCCAAGCCCAGCCTGTCAAGAGGAACCTCCATGAGGTGGAGAGCAGCTCTCCAGGTGGCCCGGTAACCGGGTTCCTACCTTTCCTCACCCAGGCTGATCCGCGAGGTCTCCCAGCATGGCTTATTTACATTTATATCTGTATGAATGTATACAGGGTGGTGGCGAGTGCTGAGAGCAGCTTCGCACAACAGCTCTGTAGGGTGTGAATAATCCATATGACTTCCGACAGGGCTGAGGTTCATTATGGAAATGTATGCATGCTTAAGCCTTTAAATATAGCTAATAGGAGAAGGACTGGGAGGAAAGATTACGGGAATCAATATGCTGAGCCGGAGGAGCGGGAGCTGCTCCACTCTGGGTTGCAGTAACTGTTGTTCTTGTTAAGGGCTGGTGATGACAAAGTGGGGTGCAGCGATTAAGGTCCAACGGCATTTGGGTTTGAAACCTCAACTCTTCTAGTGGGCTAACTCCTAGAGGCCAAGTGTGTTGGGTGGGATTGGCAGGGAGGATGGATCAGCATTGTCATCACTTTCACCCCCTTCTGTAAAACAAAGGAGTTTTTCCGTCCTTCTGTCCTTCCATACTTTGGAAGGTGGTTCCCCAACAGCTGCCACAAGTTTTCTGGAAGACGCTCCTGAAGCTGCTGCTTCGTCCTCCTTCAACTTGGGCCCCTGGTTTTCGTCAGAGTGATTTTTTTTTTCTTTTTTTCCACTGGAATAATGTAAAACTCTGGACCTGAACTGTCTTCTTAAAAATGGCATTTGAGGAGATATGAATATTTCCTGTGGCTGTTTTTACCAGGACCTGCACTTCCAGACTTTGATAGCTTACATAATTTCCTGTGATGGAGATGTACTTCATCTAATTTCACTTTGAAATGCATCGATTAAGTCAGAACTGCTGGGAGATTTAAACTGAGTCTCTGTGGCCTGAACTTAACTGTGGGAGGTTTACCTGCCTTCATCCTTCAACATTAATTTGGTTTTATGAGGATTCCTTGTGAAATGAGGTTTTGGCTGCTGCTGAATTGCTGCTGCTTTCTGGGTTTGTCAATTCCTTTCTCTGGCCTCAGCAGCTCTGTGGGTAGAAGCTGCACTGAAGCCTCTTTCCAGCACAGCGTTGGATGCCTTCACGTGGAGCTGTGCCAGGGGACACAGCGGGGACCCAGCGGGGACTGAGGGGTGTTTCTGGGGAAGATTTGCCTCTCTCTGTCACCCAAGCTGGAGACAAAGCACCGGTGCTGCTCATGGCATGGGCAGCTGGTCCGGGTGGTGCTGTGACTGGGTGCAATGATCATGGAGCAGGATGGAGACTGACATCAGTAACCCCAAGTGTAGGAGCCTGTGTCCTTTCATCAGTACCCAGTGATTTGGCCTTTCTGGTACCAAGCAACAGTGGTAAAAGGAAGAGAAATCCAGCTTGGCTGGAGATAGATGAGCAGCTGCATGGAAATACGCAGGGATGGGGTCAGCAAGCATTAAGTGCCTGGAGCATGAGGCTGAAGCATCTGCTGGGGACTCACTCGAGGTCCTTCCTGGCAGAGCAGCAGGTCAAACATCCTCAGCAAGGCCTTTGAGCCTGGCTCTGTTTCTTTGTCAGAAATCACCGACCACCTTTGGTGTAGCACCCCACCAAATTCAGTTGCAGAGGCTTCCCTAGCCCTCCACCTTTGCTGGATGTCCTGGAGAAATTAAATCGACTTATAAATAAATATATAAAAAATAAAGCTCATCATTCATAAAGTGTTCCCTTTCATCTCTGATCTGCAAAGTGCCTCACTGTGACTTGGAAATGATGTGTAGGCAGGAGATATGCTTTAAGATGTGATGATTTTTGTTGAAATTTGCTCTGCGAGTCTTTCTGAGCAGCTCTGCTTTCCTGGAGGCATTGTTGCACCTCCGGCAGCACTGTGTCCGTTCCACTGGTGGCTGTGGGCACGTCCCTGTGAGCGATGGTGCCCATGAGCTCCAGCTGCGTCTGCCCTGCACAGTGCTGTGGGCGGCCAAAGCCATTCCCTGGGGCTGTGTCTCATGGGATACCCTGGCTGGAGCAGGTAAGGAAAGCACCTCGCCGGTTCCTAACGCAGAAGACGACTGGCAGTGAGGAAAGGCAGAGCCTCGGCTGCAGATCCGCTCTTAGCCTAGGCGAAGCTGCCCGTGGGACGAGGCTTGGCAGCTGCGTGGTGAGAGCAGTGAAGCTTCTCTCTGCCTGGCTGGGCTGCAAGCGCTGCAAACTCCGCTGGCTTCTGCATAAAGGCTGAGGAAAAGCTGCTTCAAGAGCAACATGTAGCCTGGGAGCAGTGACGTGCCTCCTGCAGGAGAAATAAAAGTCTGGACCCCTGAGGTGGAAAAACTGGAGTGTGCTGGAGCGCACGTCTCTCAGGGCAAGAGAAGCAGGGGGTGGGGACGTGCTGGACCAGGGACCTGTGGTGGAGAAGGACACACTGTGTCCCTTGGGATGTGGTTGGAGCAGCACAGGCTGTGCAAGGTGCTGCAGAAGAGCACTTTGGTGGAGTTTAGTTACCACCTGGCAGGGACAAATTGCTCCCATCCATAAAGGGCTTTGTCCGTGCCTCCCTTGCTGTAGCATCTTGGGATGCTCAGGCGAATCTCCATGTGACACCTGCTCCGGACGTGCTTTATGGCCCCATAAATAGGAAATGTGGCTGTGTAATGCTGGCTCAGTGGCTGTGTAAAGCTTTGGTGGCTTGATGTGGGAGGGCTGAGGGCTCCGTGCTGAGCAGGCAGCATTTGAGGCTCTGTTACAAGCACACGGCGCTAATTGATGTTGCCACTTGACTGCGTCATTCGGGTTGAAGATGTGGCAAGGTTGGGGGGGAGCCCAGGTTCCCGCACACATCCCTTCCCCCCCAGCCTGGCGAGCTGTCCCTGCCACACACACGGCTTCCCTGGGGACGCATTCCTGTAATCGCCAGAGTCCCGCACGTGACCCCAGTCCCGCTCCCCGGGCCTGCGATAGCATCTCCGCCTCTGTCTGCAGGACTCGAGTAATGAAGCGTCAGTTAATTGACATGGATTAGGACATCCAGTTAAGTACCCACTGACATGTGGGTGATTAATGCTGGGAGCTGAGACCACGTGGCCACATGTTCCACCGGGACCGCGGTCAGGCTCTGCCTCTCCCTGGCAGAGGCCGAAGCTGGGCTGGGCGTTAGGCAGGGAAGGCGTTGCCATTTCAGATGCTGGCAAGTGTTACTTTAAAAAGAGCTCCCAGGAAGAATAAACCCATTTTCCACAAGTAGTTGTCTTTCATAGGCTTTCTTATTAAGTTTTCTCTGGGAACGATAAAGATGAGTTACTCATCTTTGTGTTTCTTGGCTTCGTAAGAGGCTCTCTGCTCCTTTAGCATCCTCCGATGTGACATGTTCAGGACTTACTCTGGGTTCCCGTCAAAGTGACCTATTCTCTGGCAAAATCCATTTTGCTAATTTTGATGGATGAGGATGGAAACGTTTCTTATGGATGGTTCCTTGGGGATGTTCTGCTCAGGCATCTGTTAGGAAGGGCTGTGATTCCACGTTCTTTACTTCTGGAGGTCTAGACCTGTGCAGTGCGAGGCTGCTGGCACACGGACCCGGCACGGGGGGTGTTTGCAGGAAGCCGAGATCCCGCGGGAGATGCAATAAACTGCAGAGGGTTGCGAGAAGCAGCGAGGTATGCGGGAGGTCTCCTGTCACCGTTGCTCCGCCTGGCAGAGAGCTCAGGCTCTCCTTTGGAGATAACGCTCTGAAAAGTTTAATCTCTCCCACAAAGGGGACTTCTTTTTTTTTTAATGAGATGCAAAGCACTGCGATATCTGACTCACGAGCAATTAGGCTCTGGAGGGTGTGTGCCCACAAACAGCACAGTGTTTTCTCAGCACTCAGTGACTCATGTTCACCTTGATCCGGATTTTGCTCCCATGGCTGCTGGAGCCAGAGAGCCTGAGAGCTGCCCGGATGCTGTGAGTGTGGTGAGGTGGCTGTGGTGGGGAGAACTGCTCTCCTTCTCCATGGAAAAGAGATTGCTTGGTGCTAAAAGGGGATTTAAACCTCTGTGTGAAAGGATCAAGAGTCTTTGGCCCGGATTTCATTCTCAGTGCCTTCGCTTTTATCTTTTGGTTTGGCTTTTTCTCCATCATTTTGGGCCGTTCTTTTTTTCTCCATGTAGTGTGTCAAGCTGTGAACCTTCCTGGCAGTGGGATGTCCCCGCTGCGTGGCTGGAGACAGCCCTGGTACTGGGCTGGGGAGCTGGGGGGAGTGGGAGCTCCCCAGCACCATGCCAGAGCCTCACCCAGGCGAGGCAATGCCCAGCACCGTGCTCCCTCCCCTTGCACCCCAGCTCTCCTGCCTTCATTTGCTCTGGGCTCTCCTGACATTTCACACCTTCAAAGAGTGCTCTGCTGCTTTTTTTTTTTTTTTTTTTTTAAATTGTATTTCTTGCTCCATAAAAGCCATCTGTCTATCTGTCTGCTTTTAGAGGTTTTATTTCTCTCATCTTCTCCATTTTTCTGTAAGAGTCACTGGAGCTTTGTAAGCTCTTTGTGCTTTCCCAGGGTTGGTTCCCATGTACAGCTGCTGAGGTTTCAGGCTGAGCATCCCTGAGCTGCTGCTGAATAGCCTGGAGAAAGCCAGGGTTGGATCTTGGTTACTCCAGTGTGGATCAAGAGCAGCTCGACCAGGAGACTGCAGTTAAGACCCAAGTCGGTCGGATGTCCTGAGGGACTGCGCAGCCCCGTGCAGACTCCCAGCCCTCGCTGCAGGCAGGGGTCAGCCGGGCCCTGTGCCGGTCATCCAGTGGTGTCAGTGCTTGTCTTCACTCCCAGGAAAGTGGAGCTCTTTGGGAGATGGTCATTAAAAATCCCATGGGAAGAGATTTTCTCCTTGGGTATGTTCCACAGTGGTAGTGTTTTCCGTCGGTCTGGATATCTTGGCAGGTGGAGCAGTGGATTCTGATTTGCAGCTCCTGCAAATCTATCTTGTGTTACAACAATGCAAAGAACCTACTTTAATTATTTTGTTTTGAAGCTCATTAAGCTGCTACTTTATATGTTCTCAGCTAACTTATTTTTTTTAGATCAAAGCATTTCCTGCGTATATTGTAATCACATGCTTGAGCACATTAATTTAGCATATAAGATAAACTCTTGGGTTATTTACTAGTGAAGCTCTACTGTTAAAGGGCACTGTAAGCAGTAGCTTGTACCATTGTCTTCCCCTCTGTAGGTCTCTTCAGAGCCAGAGGGCTGGGTTGAAAGAGTTGCTATCTCTCGAAATCACTGTGCATTTGAAGGAGGAAAACCCCTCATAAGGCTCCTGCTCCAGCCTGGGGTCAGTCCTGGCAGGGACAGTCCTGTTCTGGCCATCCCATCCCACAGCACTCATGCTCTGCACGATCGTTTTGTGAGAGGAGGAGGCCTGATGGTCTGGTTCACGAATCGATTATATGGGGGGTAGACGTGTGGCAAAGGAAGAAAATTCACAAGCAAAGGAGGGAAGTGAGCAACTCTTTCATCTGTGGCTCAGGGGCAAGAGCATCTTCCTCTGTGAGCCTGTATCCGCGTCAGGGAGCCGCTGAACCAACCTGCCAACTTATTCTGTACGGCATCAGGGATGAACTCTAAGCTCCTGGGTTTAGCGCTCTCATACGCATGTTGCGGTCCCTTCCCCTCAGCAGACTGGTTTTTAAATATATTTGGTAAAAGGGGAGGTGTTCTCTGCTCTCGTGGTGGTGATGGAGGAGGGCAGCATGGTCCTGTGTGCCCGAGGACCTCCTGGGTAGGTGTTAGTGAGTAAAGACTGGGAATTGATTTGTGGTGCACATGGGGTACATTTGTGGAATACACAAGGAGGTTTAGATGGAAGTTAAGTAAGTAGATGACCCCCTAATTGCCTCAGATTTATGGAAATTTTTAATATCACCAAGAGCAGAGCTTGAGGCTGTGACTTTTCAACAAGATTCTTGGTGGATTTAGAAATCTGAGGAAAACTTCCCAGCAAGTTGGGTCTGAGCTGAAGCTCTTGCTGGTGCAGGATTCGGGGGGGATGAGCGTGATCAGTAGGCGACAGGTGCAGGTTTGGGCTGGGAAGCCAGTGCTCACAAACCCCCTTTATCCAGGCGGGACAAAAGCCGAGTGTTATTTCCGACGGTTTGATGAAATGCCCCACTGTCCGGCCCTGCCGCGCTAAATGCGCGCAGTGTTTGCCGGCTGGGTTGCCCGAGCGGCGGCGGGGGAGGCGGCGGCCGTGCTGTGCCCGCTGGGGGAGATGCCCGCGTACCCCAGGGTACTCCGGGCTGTGGGGGCTGAGCTGTCCCCCTCGGCAAGTACTCGGGATAGCTTGTTGCCCGTTTGTCTGGACTCTGCCTCGTGATGTCTGGCAGGTGAAAACGCAGCCTGCTGTGCCTTCCCGGGGGAGCTGGCTGCGCCTGGATCTCCTTCAGGTGGAGCAGCAGCGGGTGAATCGCCGAGTGCTGGTTTTGTACAGAAGTTTGCAGAAGATGTTTGTCTAAAGGCTCACGCTGACCGCTGGGCTTCCTGTCTCCGATGCTTTTCAAATCCCACCTGCAATAATCCCGCAAGACCAGAGGAAAATATTGTGCCCTTTTTAGAGTCAGTCAAACCAGGGTGGCAATCCTGGACAGTGTTTGCCAGCTCGCTGCGTTAACTGAGCTCTCATCTTCAGTCCAGCTCAGGTGCTGAGCACTCCTTAATCCTGTCAGCATCCTTTAAAATCTTTAACAATAGGAACTGAACTCAGAAACATGGGGTTAAAGGTTGGCTTGGCTTTGGCAGCGACCGGGCACGTGGACCAAACCTGCTTTGGCCTTTACAGCAATGCCACGTGTGCCTCTTCCCTCCATTTTCTCTTTTTTCTTGTTCCCATGTTGCTCTGCAAGACTTCTTACTGTGTGGGATGTGCCAGAGGGCTGCAACGCGGGAGGGGTCCTGCACTGGTGGGCTCCAGCCCCAGGTCACTGCTCTTGGGGCTTTGCCCTTCGACTGCCTCCAGCAAAGGACGGGACACAGCAGCGAGAGCAGCCGGGGCCGCGGCACCGCTGCGCCAGATCTGCTCCCTGACAGCCTTGGCAGGGGCTGCGCCTACCGCATCAGCATATTGGCGGTACCGCTGGGTATTAATTATGCCTTCCGCACTCGCGGCTATTCAAATGTTAAAATTGTTTATTTGCAGCTGGGTGAGCTCAAGACAGAGGCAGAAGAGCGAGCAGCTCCCCTCTGCCACAGCTGCCCTCCTGTCCCCCTCTCCTCCGTTCCCCAAGCGCAGGCAGGGACAGATCTGGTCACCTCCCTCATGGCATTTCTGTCCCGGGGAGGCTCTGCTGCTCCCCAGCCCCAGCTGACCTCTTTCCACCCTGTTTTCCTGGGGAAATGGGTGCCATTGGCCTGTCCGCAGGAGCACGGTGGTGAGGATTCAGCTTATTTCACCCTCCGGTGATTTCCCTCCGTGATAAATCCCATCCCTCCACCGTGGGAAGTGGCGCTGGTTTAATTACTTTTGGGGAGAAGGAGGAGAATGGAGGAACTTAGGGCTTGTTTTAAATATCACTTTTATTAGTAGGTAATCCTGGAGCTCAGTTCTGTAATACAGATAGGTAGTGATGTGGCACATTTAATTTACCCAGGTGCTACTGTGTGTCAGCTTTTGTGCCTTAATTCACAGTCCTGGCTTTAATGAGCTTGGCAGCCATATTTTTGCAAATTTATTATTATCTCGGAACAAGTCTTGGCTGCAGATAGTGCTGTGAGTAGTAACTTCCCAGATCCCTTTGGGTCTGGGTTCAGGGCAACTTGTCCCAGAGCAAATCATTGCATAGGAGAGAGGTGCTTGGGTCAGTGGTACCCGTGGTCCGGCACATAGGGGAGCAGGGCGGGACGTGGTGGGTGCTGTGCTGGGTACCCCACTGCGATGGTCCTTGGGGTCTCTGCTGATCCCACAGCTTGACTCCACATGTGCTCCTTGGCACCCGATCCATGCTGCCCTCGCACAGGAATGTGCGGATTCCTTCTTCCCAGGGTCCCGTTCCAGCCTAGAGTGAAACGGTGATGCTCGATTTCCATGGCGATGGCCGTAGCGTCACCGCAAAGGACAGTCGCTGCGCTGCAGGAATCGTCATCTCACACGAAAGCAGGGCTGGAGAGGAGCGCGGCTGCGGCAGGCGCCGGGTCTGCAGTCCCCACCTCGGCGAGGACACGCGATCGTGGGCCAAGTATCTGCCACCGCCAAAACTTTCCCCTCTTCCTCTGGCTCTGGAGTGAAAGTCACCTGCCGAGACACAGCGGCCTCGTTCTTTCTCCAGCCGGCGAGTTCCTGCAATTCTCTCTCAATGTGTCGCGCTCCAAACGCCTTTGTAGGACACGCAGCCACGCTGCCAGGGATGCTTTTCCTAGAGCTGTCTTGCCTGGGACAAGTGAACATCTCCCTGTCCCTCTGGCCACAGCTCCCATTCGCACTCCGGGAATTCGACAGAGTATTTCTGCGTCTGTCTCACTTGGTGGTTGGAGATAGGAAATGCTCAGGGTTTGTAAATCATCCCAACAAGGACATAACCTTGATTCCCTGTGCAATACCAGTAGATTACCTAACAGGAGGCATGAAATGGAAGAATGGCTCCATTTGTATAATTCTGCATTAAAAATCAGCCTATTCTGCATTTAATGCTGCCTGTGAAGTGTCTCCACAGTCAGAGGAGAAAGGGGCCGGTGTTGGAGAACAGACAAGTACCTTCTGAAAGGGACACAAATAGGCACCTCTCGCCAGCGCTGCCCAGGGATTCATGCCCGAGTGAGCCTTTTGAGGCCACGGGGACGTGAGTTCTGTGCAGATCGCTTGAGTTCAGCAGTTTGTCAGAGCTGCTCGGTGGCCACCATTCCGGTAATTGCTCGGACGGGTGACCAGAGCTGGAGATTTCTGGGTGCCTGTTTTTGCAGCTGCTGGATTAACCCACGTTCTGCCCATGGCACTGGGGTTCTCCAGGGGTGCTGCCGTCGCCTGAGGGTCCCCCAGAACCAGGGCAGAGGTGTTTCCCTTCCACGCTGTGCACCTCCTTGGGTGCATTGGCCATCCTGGATGTTCTGGTTTCTCTTCCTGGTTGGCACCACCTGCGCAGAGGTGCTAGCAGCTGATTTCCAAGGTGGCATCCCAAAGAGGCAGTGGGCTTCACAGCCTTCAGAGCTGCAGGAATTAAAGTCCCAGGTGCTATAGTGAATTGGTTGCTTCTCTGGAAGCTGTGGCAGCAAGAGCCACCTCGGTGCTGCCCACAGGACAACAAGGCCAGAGGAGCTGGGCAGCACCAGCCTCGGCAGCCTCCTCCCAACCAGCAAAGAGTGCAGCCAGCTCATGTCCTCCGGCCTCCTTGAAATTAATCTCCCTCTTAAGTACCAGCTTTCCTCGTCTTCAAACAGCTGCACCTGACAGGATTTGAGAAGAGGTTTTCATACTGGGGAGGGTTCTGAAAGGTGTTGCAGACAGTGGGGAGGCTGCAGTGGCTCCATCTGAAACACTTTCAATGCCCCTGACTCCATGGCCTTTAAAACAGAGCTTGGCTCAGTTTGGCTCAGCAAAGCAGCCCCGGAGTGCTTAATGTGCGTGATCCCTGTAATTATCTGAGTGGTTTCCTTGAAATCCGCTCTTGTACTTCCTGCGAAGCGCAGGTAAATATTTGTAGGAGTTTCCCTGGCTGCGTGAGAACACGGCTGCCGCTCCGCCCGTTAAGCCGCGGGAGCGGATTTGTGGTTTGTGGGAGCAAAGGCTTTGGATGAGCAGGGCAAAGAGGGGATTTCATCTTCTCAAATATCTCTGCTGATCATTTATTTTTTTAACCCAGAGTTTTGTTGAATTTTTCCTGGGGTTTGAGAAGTATTTTGGGATAATGTCCCTGTTTGCATGCAAGATGGGAAATGGAGTAACAGGGAAGTTTCCCGCACTCCCCATCTCTCTTAGCAATGGAAAAAATTGTGGTGATAGGGAGGCAGGGGTGCGGGGGCTCCTCAGGGACAGCGTGCTGGGAGCAGTGGGTTTTTGTGGCACAGCCCAGGGTGTTTTGGGGCAAGCACAGGGTGCAGGACCTCTGGGTGGGTTGTGTCCCTTTGGGATGGATTCCTGTCGCCGCCCCCTTTGGCAGGGTGCTCAGGTGGAGCTGGGGAACAGGAGGGGTGCAGGGGAAGGAAGGGTGGTTGTGTAGCTGAGCCCAGGGTCTCTGGCTGCCACTGGCCCCACCACGCGCTGCCGCATCCCTGCCGCCGCGCTGAGCGCATCGCGCTGCGTTGCCTAGACAACGGCAACTCCTACACGCTGCTATTTATTCTGAAGGACACTTGCTCTTATCTGTTGTTGCAAAGCCCTCAAAAGATTGCGTGCCATGCAAAATTCCTCCGAGGTAACCGGACTCGCCACTCCTGTCCCAAAATCTGCCTCCTGGGGCCGTGCCAGCCTGCAGGGTGGCCAGGAGGATGCTTGTTGGGTGACGGCCCCTTGGCCGGCATCACTCGAAGGGATGTGGGTGGCAGGGTGACCCACACCACCCTTGGGGCAGGACTGGGTGCTGCTGGGAGCTCTGTCTGCCTTGTGCTGCCCCATACAAGCCACAGGTGCCCTCACCATGCCCATCGCCATCACCAGGAGCTCTGGCCTGGGGAGTGATGCCAGGTACGAGGGACACCCCTATGTTTGGGTGTCACCCAGCTCTGCCTGGCCATGTTTGGGCACAAATTTCTGGCACAACCCACACGAGGCTGGGAGCTGTATGTTGCATTTTCCCACACATCCTCTTGACGCTGCAGGGAGCAGCGATGCTCAGGCAGGTCCTGCGCGCGAGCAAACCCCGCGAGCTCAGGCTGCCATCACTGCATCTTGAGAATGTCTCAAGCAGGCGTAAATGGGAAGAGGGAAGAAATCTGTTTTTCCTGTGAGCTGCCAATCCCAAGTACTGGCATTTTGTTGTTCAGAAGCTTCCAGCAGCAGCTGGGGATTAGTGAGCACCAAGTTTGGGCTGGACCCATGTTCCCTCGCCTCGTTCGGTGCCTGTTGCTCAAAGCACACCCCTTGTGCTTGCTCACGGGGGGTAGGGGGGAGGTTTGGGTGTGAGAGGTGGTACCTGGGGCAGGCGTGGCACTGGGAAGGTCCCTGGCACCTCACCTTCCTCACAAGGAGACATTTCAGGTGGCATTAGGGAGCCAAGCAGAGCCTGAAATTGAGCCTGACGTGTCACTGGAGTGAATATGAGCATTGTGAAGGTGAATCTTGTTTAGTGCTCTCGCTGGAAGCTCCTGGCTCCTTGGTGCTTGTTTGCCTGTGGCACTGCTGGTGCATGGCACACGGAGGATGCTCTTCATACCGCTCCCAGTGGTACTGCCACAGCTCTGCCGGCCTCTAAAAAAAACCCCACCAACAACATGTTTTGGGTGGTTTGGTTCTTTTTGAAGCCTTGAAATCCTTCCTCCCCCAGCCTGAACTATTTTGGTTTCTGTTGTCTGTTTCTGGTTCTTCCCTTTCTCCTTCTGCGCTCTTTCCCTGCGCCGCCTTATTCGTCCCCAAAATAAATGCTGTTACGCTTTGAAAAAATACCCAATTAGAAAAGAAAAGAGATCCTCTGAGCAGAAAAAGACTGTGCCTAAGAGTATCCAGGTCAGCTCCTTTAGCTTCGTTTGCTCACGCGTGGAGGGAGTGTACAAATGTTTCTGTCAACCAGATGCACATTTTGTCGTGCTACCAAGGACTTTACGGGGTGCAGCGCTGCGGAGGATTAGTCTATTTAGCCATATAAAGCTCTCATTAACTCCTGCTGAGTTCAACAAAAGTCTTTCTTGTGTAAAAGCTGAATAAAATGGAGTAAAGATTTTTCGGGTTTTGGCCTAATGATTTTTTTTTCTCTGGGAAAAAAAAAAAAAAAGAACAAGTAAAAATTGTGTATCAGGCTTTTTCTTACCTTAAACGCTGTACTTCGCGTGGAGGAGCATCTCGGGAGGAGGCGTGAGTGGGGCAGAAGCTTGCAAGGTGTGATAGCACTGAGGAAGGGAGAGGGCTTTGATGTGACGTGATGTGATGGTTTCTTCAGGGCGTTTCGTGGTAAAACCCAACCTCGAGTCATTCACAGATCAACTGAAACACAGCAAAGTTGTGGTTTTGGATGGGGGTCCTTGATCTGCCGTGTTTGTGGTGGTTGGTTTAGCAGTGGAAGGAGGCTGGGGAGGGGGGTTCAATGTGCTCTGTGATGCTATACCAGGGGCTGCTGGCTGCAGTGCAGGGGCATGATGATGATGATGGCACCATTTTCCCATGCCACCAGGGGCTGTTTTAGGTGACTGGGCTTGGGGAGCTGGGGTGCATCATGCTGGGAGGGATCACTGTGTTGCTCCCTTGCCTTTCTAACACGGTTGCTGTCTGTCCACAGGTCAGGTTGCCCGCTCGGAAGCCATGCTTGGATTTTAATAGCCATGTTCCACCTAGCCATGGACCTTGCCAGCTGCCAGCCCCCAGCCAGCGGCACCAGTGGGAGGCTCTCGCCACGGCCGGCGCTCCGGCACAGACTGTCCCGCGGCTCACTGTGGGGCACAGGGAGTGGGGAGGACCTGCGGCACCCCGGCCCCCCCTGGACCTGCACCCCTGCACCCCCCATGCTGAGACCCCGCTCCCGACGGCCAACCCCCACCGCCCCACTGCCCTCCAGCCGCCCCCTGCGCCGGCCACGCTCCCGGAGAGGTCGGCGGCACCTGCGTGGCCGCAGCTTCGCCCCACGGGATGGGCAGCCCACGGCACTGCCCGAGGTCATCGTCTGGGGCCCCACGGGTGAGGAGGACTCCTTGGAGAGCAGCACGCTGCCCGGAGCCTTTGCCACTGCCGCTGCCACCACCGTTGCCACGACCACCACCACCACCACCACCACCACTGCTGCCACCGCTGCTGCCACGCCGCCCCGCGCACCCCCCAGCACCCCGGCCCCCGCGCCTGGGGGGGACGTGCCCCGCAGCAGCCCCGGCCGAACCAACACCGCCGAGCCGGCTGCCGGCCACAGCAGCAGTGGGAAGGATGCTCGCCCGCCCCGTGGGCTGGGAGACAGCACAGGTAGGATCTGCCAGCGCAGCGGCAGGGGGTAAAGCAGGAGGGCTTGGGGGGTCCTGGGGCAGAGGGGTCGCTGAGCGTTGCTGTCCGGGACAGCATGTGTGATGTTAAGAGCAGTTGGGTGGTGAGCGCCGGTTCCGATTCATCGCATTGATCGGAAACATTTCCTGGCCACTCGCTGTGTTTTTCCCATTAGCCAAATCCATCCCCGGTCCATCTCCCGTCATCGGGCTCAGCGCGGTGCTCAGGCATGGTGATGCCTTCCCCCAGCGCTGTCTACTGTGCGGACATGGATGGGGAAGCTGCTTCCCATTTATTTCAAATTATATTTGTTATTGCCGGTATTAAACTGTGGGGTACCGTTGTATAGTTTACAGAATTTATTCACTGTGCATTGACTGCTTTTAGCCCACAGTGATTTTCTAGTTGAATCGAAAGAGAATTTTATGGCCTAATCTTAATCCCAATTAATTTATCCAGCCTGCCCTGCTTGGCAGGAGGAGACAAGCCAACCATAATGTTGTTCCTGACTTAGAGGAGTTATTTATAGCAGCGAAACAACTCCCAACCTACACACCTTTTAGCAGCCCGCTGGAATTGGCTGGGTAATTTAGCACGGGAGTATCGATAGCGAGCTGCCTGTGTGAGCCGCATGCTGCTTGATGAGATCTTTGGCTTTATGTCCCCAAACTGGCATTGGTGGCATCGTCTGGGCCAAGTGCGTGAGGTTTTCTGGGCTCATTGCTGTCAGGTGACTGCGGCAGCCCCTGCGCCTGCTCTGTTGGCAGCACGTGGGATGATGGCTCCTGGCATGTGCTGCTGCTTTGGGACTTGCTGAACTTAGCTTCCTTGTTTAGGTGAGGACAAGCCAGTGGTGTTACCATGATGCTGCCATGGTCCTGCTGGTGCTGCTGGTGCCGGTGCCCTCTCTGGCTGGCTGCTAGGCAGAGAGCCACAGACCCGAGCCTTGGTGTCCCTGGCAGCCTCCCCAGGGACCGGCTGCTTTAGCTCTCATTACCATCTCTCATACTGGCTCTTAGCTCTCATTAGGGGCTTTTTCCAGGATCGGAGTTTTTTGCTAATTAACTTCTTTTCACCAAGTGGTGAATACGATAAACTCCTTCCTCAGGCTCAAGGACCTTTTTGATCTCAGCCCATCCACCCTAAATTGAAAAGCACCTGAGCTTGGATCCTCTTTTCCTTCCAGTGCTGGGGCTGAGCTCCCAGGAGAGCCCTGGCAAGCTCCCAGTGGGGAGCACCCAGCCCCTGCCACATTTCGGGAGCGAGCGGCCGACACTGTCTCAAAGCACTGACCGGGCCATCGCTGGATTTGCTGGCGATGTGCCCGTGCAAGGCCGTGCATTTTTCAAGCCCTGCTCCTCTCTGTTATATAAGCGTTAGCGGCTGGAAGTGTTTGTTCTCTGCTGGGAAAAACATATGGCTACAAATTAGGATTAGGTAACTCGTCTGTAGTTTTTATTTGCCTCAGCGAGCATCGCAAATCCCCATCCTGCCATCCCGTAAGGTGCTGCACATCGCGATGGGAGCCCAAGGTGGATGGCTGGGTGGAGAGGGTTCTGCTCCTGCAGCTTGTGCTCTTGGCAGCAGCCCTGAGGGTCAGGGTATTCCCACTTGCAGCACCCAACGGAGCTGGAGACACCCGGAGAGCTGGCACAGCCACCCCAGAGCTCCCTGGCACCCCGGTAGCACCCTTGCTCCCATCGGGTTGGGTGCTGCCGTTGTGCTAGCGGAGGTGCCACGTTCCCTGCTGCATCCCTCGCTTCCCTCTGTGCCTTGCTGGAAAAGGACTCACACTGAGTGCCTGGGGATGCTGGGGGACAGTGGGGTGGGGGCACCGCAGCGAAGGCAGCAGCGCTCGCTGAGAGCAGCGATGGAAGCAGTCCCGCGCTGCGAGGTCTTCCTCTCGCTCTGCTCCTCCGCGCTGAAAAGGCGTGAGAAAAAAAGCCAGGAACAATGTCTCTGTGACTCACCAGCAACAAAAACAAGCTTAGGAACAGTCCCCTGGCACAGCAACTACTCCGCCCGTAGGTAGGAGTGAAGGCAGAGGAGTGATTCCTTGTGCTGTCTGGAAAGCAGGGCGGTGCTGGTGGGTGCCGCTGCGGTGTGGTGGGTGCCGCCGTGCCGGGGGTGTTCAGGGTAAGTGGCGGCTCAGGTGCGTTTGTCCCGGTGCCACCTCTGCCGCCCGGCGCCTGGCGGAGTGCTGATGGCAGTCAGATGGGGACGCAATATGTTCACCCAGGCGTAGTTTATGCTTATGCTTTTCAAAAATGTGCTTCCTTTTTTGGGGGCTGTCATAATCACTTTACGGTGGAGCACGGGAAGAGAGAAATAATTAAAATTCCAGTGTGCTGCAGGAGGCCAGGGCCGTACGGAGCTTTCGCCAGGGCAGCCTCTCTCCGTGCGTGCCGGGCTCCTCTGCCACGGCAGAGCCGCCTCCTGCACTGCAGGCCCAGCCAAAAAAAAAGGAAGAAAAGAGAAAAATGAATCAGAGGCTGTCAGAGCAAAGGCATGAATCGCACTTGCTGGATTGTCTGAGGCTCTCCTTTCAGTATTATTAGAATAAAGCCGTCTTTAATTAAACCTCTAAGTGCTTTATAAGGCAGAAGACTTTATGTGCCGTCTGCTGCTCTTAATGGTGGTTTGATCGCCGGTACGTGGCGAGTTTGGCATCGTGCTCGTGAAGGAGCTGGTGCTGAGGGGATGCCCCTCCCCGGGGATGGGTTTGCCAGCCGAAGGGGCTCCAGGGTGGAGGTGCTGGGTGCTGCCCTGGGCACCCGCCCTGCCAGCAGCCGGAGCTGAGCTTGTGATGTGCCCCATCTTGCCCTCCATCCGCTCCCCACTCTTGGCCCGGAGCGTATCGGGAATAAATAATAATCATGATAAAGAGACATTTTCTTTCCTGCTGGGAGATGACCCTGCCTTGAAGACAAGGGTGCAGGAGAGGGGGTGCTGGATGCAAGTAGATAGTGGATGCACAAGGCTTCAAAGGAATTAATTAAAGATAAATGTGTTTAAAAGAAGACCCTGGGCGGTTGGGTTAGAGCTGCTGCTTTGATCTGCCTCACAAAGGCGTGGGGAGGCACCGCAGCCGCGGGCAGAGAGGAGCTGAGGGGGCCGGATGGCATCGCCTGGACCGGCACCTACCGGTCGCCTGTCCTGGGAGGTTCCCAAAGGATCCTTCAGAAGGCCTTGTCTCAGCTGCAGCTTTCTCGAGGGCTGGAGGGTGATGGCTGTGGCGAGAACTGAGCGCGGCCGTTGACTGGGCTCACTCTAGCGAGGGAGAAGGGACTCGATTCCTCCCCAGGATTAGCAGATGTGTGTGTGCTGTCACCCGCCTATGCCTAAACGAGCCAGAAGCTCTCCTCTGCTGCTCTCACAAGTATTTATTGCTCGGTGATATTTGCTGTAACACCTGAGAAGATAAGTCCCAGTGTCTTTAGCATAAGCCTCTAGGATCTTCGTTCTTGGCAAGAATATTCCACAGCAGCAGCAGGAGGATATTCTCCTCCTTTCATCAGTCCAACCCAAAATACCAGGAGGTTTCCAGGAGCCTTGGTGGATTTTTATTTTTTTTTTGCTGAAGAGCTGCATTTTCACTTCAGGATGAGTAATGCTCACTGGGCTGGCTTTTGGAGCCAATCACCCTGATTAACCAGGTGAAAACCGAGGGGCTTTGCCTGCCCCAACTCTGCTTTGAAGGCAAGAAGGGTGGCGAGAGGAGCAGCCCCAGGGTGGTTTCCCAGCACAGTGGGTCAGGCAGTGGATCAGCCAGCTTTGCACTGCAGTGAGGTTTTCCAAGATGACTCCTGCCCTGTCTCCTCCCCTGTATCTAACGCTCATGTTTTCATAAATGCTTTTTCTTACAAGCTATTAAATGGCAGCAGGGTTCGCGTTACGGCAAAGTCAGACTGATCCCCCCCGGGAAAGGCCATTCGCAGCTGTGATTGCTGCAGAGCGGCCACACAACACTCCTGATTGAATTTTTCTGTCCGGAAGTGGTTTGATCGTCTGGATGAGGCTTTTGGGGATCAGATGTGTTTTCTGATGGCCGGGGAAGCTGTAAAGCCTCACAAGCCCCAGCGGTTATCCCCAGTCTCTCCACGATGCATCCCGGTGCCCAGACCGTGCAAGAGCAGAGGAAGGAAAGTCATGGCAGGGATGACGACAGGATCTCAAGCCCTGCAAGAAGACCCCGCTTTGGAGAGAGCAGCCCCTGGCACCAGTGTCTTCGTGTCCAAGGGCAGCTGGGGCCAACACCCAGAGCAAGCAGCTGGCCAGCTGCTGGACTTGCTGAGCCCCACTGCACTGGAGCAGAGTGGATCCTCTGCCAGTTTCTTTGCAGTGCTGGTTACTGGGACCCCATTGGGGATGGTCTCTCCCCAGCTGGATGTGATGCTTGGACTGAGGAGGAGCAGGGAGAGGCGTAAGGTTCTAACCATGCACGTGGGAACTCTGCTGCAATCCAGCGTTTGCCTCTCGGGCTCACCCCGGTGATGCCAGGAGATTTACCCTCCTTTGGCATTTTGACTCCATCTGGGAGTTGCAGGAAGGCTGAGACAGAGCAGGGAAGCGACAGTCCGTGTGGCACTTGTGTGGGAAGGGACTTTGGTGCTTCACTGCATCCTCCCGGCCAGGGGTCAGCAGATACTCAGAGCACCAGTTGTTTTCCTGCTGCTGATGGTAACTCAGGATTATCCAGAATGAAACGGAGCTGCTTTTCCCTTTTTCAATTTTATGCAGCTTAGAGGCCTTGACGGGGGTCTTCAAAGAGTTGTGGCTCGTAGCTGTTTTTATTGGGAAAAATGAAAAATATGGTCTCCCTAAGCAGAGCTGTTGAAATAGAGGCCTTGGGGGATAGAGGTTCTCTTTGTTTTTAATTAAGAGCCCGTGTCTCCTGTTCGCTGCCGTTGCGTGCGACTGCAGTAGCAAGACATTACTCTTGAATGGATTTTCTCATGGAATTAATTCTGTTGATGCAGAGCTGTCCAGGACCCATTTCAAGAGGTGGCCAGAAAGGCCAAAACTCAGCACTTTTTTCTTGGTGGCAAATATATGGTCTTTAAAATAACATTAAAAAAAAAAAAAAAAAAAAAAGCCCTGGCAGTTGCTCGCCTCGAGAAGACTGGGTTTTCCCCTGGACTTGGGGATCTGGAGCTGCATTTTGCCAGCTGGCACCCGGCTGTTGAGGATGCTGAGGCTGGGTCCCACCGCTGGAGCAGAGCAGGAGTCCCCAGTGAGAGCAGAGTGTGATCGGACAGCACGAGAGTGGAAAAACCCAGCAATATTTCAGCGTTTCCAGGGGTTCAAAGAGCGCCTTTGAAGAGCTTTCCCTCCTGGCAGGCAACACATTAAATTCTGCTGCACTAGCAGAAGCACAGGGGTTTGGACACACTTTCAATTCCATTAAATACTTCTCCTGTAATTACCCTCGAGTTAAATGGTCACTGCGTCAAATTGCCTGGTAAAAGCCTTATCAGAGCGAACCGCTCGCGGTGCCCTCGCTGAGAGGAGGCAGTTACGGCTGCCACGGCTGGTGCTGGCCGGGGCGGCTGCTCCCGGCATCCCTCCCCGATCCCGCGCCAGCCCCTGCCCTTCCCGCCACTTGTTTCTTCACCGGTTATTAACGCGTAATTAAGTGACCGCCAGGCTCTGCAGCTCGATGGGGTCAGAGCCACTTGAAATGTTTGCCACGGAGATGAGCAAACAAAACCGAGCCACTGTAATTCCTGTTTCCAGGTTCTTTCTCCCCGTGTTCTGGGGGCACAGGCTTTCACTGTGAGTTACGTGCTGGGCAGAAGCCTTCCTGCGCTGGAGGAGGGGGAGGGTAATTTTGCTTTATGAGCTATTGATTTTATCCTCCAGGTTCCTTTCCTCCAGACAGATTGGGCTCCTAGGGCTGTGTTTAAAATAATGCTTTGCTCTTCACAGCCATCTCTCTTTCATCTCACCTTGCCCCACGGCTGGTGTGTGTCCCTTATGGGATGTTCCTCTCGCCCAGGATGCCCCATCCATTAACTTCTTTTCTTGCAGATTGGATATTTCTGTTCGATTTTTCTCTCTACAGTTCTATATATTTCTTTGAAGGCCTAGAGGAAAGGATCTGATATATTTGCGAAGTAAGAATAAAGATCTATTAATCTTGATTGCGGTGGATGTTGCTATAGGGCTTCCCAGGAAATCATCCCCGTTACCCATCAGGTTCCCTTCGCTCTTTCCTTCACTCCTGTGGTTAACGCTGTTGGGAAAAACATTTTGCGTCTCCTCGCGATCCCCCCGGGCTCTGGTGCAGAATTAATATGCGATGGATGCAAAGGAACTTTCTTCTATGCCGGTACATATGGCAACTTATGTATGTGATGGAGTCTAAAATTATCCAGCCTTTCTTAAAATCCATGTGTCCTGCTCCGAAGAGCTGCCATCCTTCCCAGGGCTCAGGCACCTGCAATCTGTTCTGCCCGCGCGTTCCCCATTATGTAAGTGCAAGGATTAATTGCATCGTTAGGTTCTCCAGCGTCCCTGCCGCCTCTGCCTCGGCTCCCATCTTTGCAGAAGATCTCATTTCAGACGCCGCTTCTGTTTTCAAAGGAATTGGGCACTGGGCTGGGTTTATTTTATTTTTAGTCTTTCCTTTTATCTTTTTCGGCAGTGGCCCACTGGGAGCTGCTCCAAGATTGCCGCGAAGGATGCGGCCGGGCTGCTGCCGGGGTGGGTGTTGCTCCTGACCCGGCACGCGTGGGCTGGGCGCTGCCGGCTGCGCTCCTCAGATCCGTCGGGACACGGCTCCCGGTGCCACCGTCCTCTAGGGACCTGCAGCCGGTGCAGCTCCGGGCTCAGCAGCTCCTGGGCAATCCTGCCCACCCAGAGCAGTGTCCCCACGGGTGATGGCTGTCGGTTCAGAGCCCCCCCAGCCTGCAGAGCCATGAGCGGGTTCTGCGAGGCCCTGACAGTTCCCCTCCTTGAGGGCACAACACCCAGTGGCTGCTCAGCAGTGTTGTACCTCTCTGGAGCTGGTGCAGAAGATTTGGCTGCTGGGTCCTCCCTGTCCTCCACCCCCACCAGCCCCAGCCCTCACATTTGCTTCCCCTGACCCGCTTTGTTCTGGCAGCTGCTCGTGTTCTCTGGAGGAGCCTTGTCACAGCGTGTTTGAACCAATTGAAGTGTAATTGGGAGTAAATGGAGGAAATGGGTCATTTGCAAAATAGGTGCTTGAGTCGAGGGAGAAAAATAACCCTGACGCATCCCATCCTGCTGCGAGCAGCAGTCCATCGGTCTGTCCGTCCAACGCCC
This sequence comes from Megaceryle torquata, assembly GCA_024611175.1. Classification (NCBI taxonomy): domain Eukaryota; kingdom Metazoa; phylum Chordata; class Aves; order Coraciiformes; family Cerylidae; genus Megaceryle; species Megaceryle torquata. The sequence continues at coordinate 16,987 of JANIJG010001610.1, read as the reverse complement.
CAGGGAGGGAGCGTGCGGTGCAGCTGTGGGGAGCAGAGGATGAACCCCAACGTATGTGGGATTTGCAGCATTCTGCACCTGCCCATGTTTTGGGCGACTCTTGCCTTCCACTGGCTTGCCAATGGGACTGTGCCAGGATGCAGAGAGCCAGCATTTGGGAAGCGTTGGCCCTTCATGAAGTCATTTCTCCTTGGTCCTGCTTCTAGACAACCCCTTTGCTAGTGATGTCTGTGCTGTGGCTCACATCTGCCACCGCCTCCTGCTTCCAGCCACGTCCTGTCCTTAAAACCAGTTGGGATCTCTGGTCTTTTCTCCAGTTCTTCTCCCAGATCTCCCCCACAGCAATATCCGATGGCAAAGGGGAGTAAGCACTAGAGGATGTCGTGTGTCGGCTGTGTGCTTCCTTCCAGGAACCCTGCTGCTTCTGTTTTGGAGGTGAGGAACTTCTGCTGAGCCAGGTGCCAGAGCTTTGTGGTTGCCAGGGAGGGTGCCAGGCCATCACTGCCCTCCCCTTTGCACCCATCCTTCCCGAGTTGCTACTTCCCTGGCAGCCTGGGGCTGGGAGCAAAGCCTTCCCAGTAAGCAATTGCTACCTCAGTGCTTGGCACTGGGCACATTTTGGTGAATCAGACTCGCCGAAGGTGACCTTGGGTTTATTACGTTAGACTGTCAAGACTCAAATTTCTGTGCATTTGATTTGCGCCCGGGATGCATCCTGGCAGCAAAGTCCACAGCATTTCCTAAAGAGGCGTCACTGCTGCCTCGCCTTGTGGCTCAAAATGTTGGATTTTATGGGTCTCTGCATCCCGAGCAGGGATCTGTGCCTCCTTCCCAGGACAGCCAGCAGCAAAGCCTGCAGCCTGGGCACCAACAAGGGTGAGTTGATGGTGGATCTGGAGCAAGGATGCTGAGGTGGCGTGGCACTGAGGCACGCATGGGCAGGGCTCAGAAAAGCCAAGGTAGCCCCTCAAGCCATGGCATGATGCACCCTTGTGCTCTTAAAAGCTGCTGCGCTGGATGCTGGAGGTGGCCTTGGAAACGTGAGCGCCTCTCTCGGTGCACCCATGCTGAGCAGTTTCCATCTCCCCTCGGGTGTCACCATGGGTCTCAATGGCCTCACGTGGTCTTTCTCCTGCTTTTCCCCAGGCCAGATGCATTTTCTGTTACGTTTCTGGGGGACAGGCAGTTCTTCAGAGGTGCGTGGGCTGGGGAGGTGTCAAACGCCTGGGAGGTGGCAGCTTTGTCCTGGGAGCTGGACTAGACTCGAGTGGCTCTTCTCCCTTGATGAGTGTTGTCAGCAGCGTGGGCAGGGACGTGAAACCCCCAGGGCGTGGGGCTGAGCTGGGAGAAACAAGATAACGAATTTCAAGGGAGTCAAAACTTTTGTCCTTCAAGAGAAGGCAGTGGAGCAGCAGGCGTGATCCATGGTTTAAAATACCACTGATAAATCTCTCCTGGCCTAATTACCCAGCCTGCTGCTCAGAGTCTTGGACAAGCCTGCCATGAGAGCGGGGTGTACTGTGCCAAAAGCCGGGGAGCCGCGGCGTGGCCCCAAATCTGCTGCATGGGGGTGTGGGAAGAGCACAGGGCGGTGTTCCCATGGAACACTGGGATGCTCTGCACAAAGCCCCCGCTCTGAGAAGGTCACGCCACCCCCAATCCATCTCTCCCGGGAGGGTTTTCAGCCCTCTGAGGAGTGGGCATTCCTGGCACATGTGGGCCTTGCTGGGGAAGGGATCTGTGTGCATATGGCTGCTGGTGCTGGACCGAGACCCTGCCCACCTCCTTCCTGGATCTGCAGCCAGGACAGCCCACGGGCATCCCTGGCTCTGGACACAGAGCCCATGTGCTCTTTTCTGGGAGAAGGCAGTGATTTCCTTGCCACACGCACCTGCACAGGCTGGGAGTGCTACCCATGTATTGCACAGATGCATATATATATATGTATAAAACTGCTTGTTTTCCAGCCATACTAACGCTTATTTATTTATTAAATATCTCATCCATCAGGAGCTGCAACATCTGCTTGTGAAAAATAGCACATCCTTGGGATGCAGCCAGGAAAATCATTTCATTACAAAATTGCAACTGTAAAGCAGCACAAAATCACAAACATACTGTACATTGAGATGCTTTTGTTTTCAAACTGCTCATTAGAAATGATGCACGAGCCAAAATGATACCCCGTGTAAGGTGAATTAGGAGCAAATGAGCCTGTCCGACCTTCTAAGTGAGCAGCAGTTAGTGCAGTAATTACCGTCTCTGGTTAATCCTGCACCCACTGCAAGGCTGTGCTCAAGTTTCCCTTTCCGTCCCGGAGGGGATACGTCTTCACATCTCTTCCGTTCTTCGTGCCTAATTCGGGCTGACAAGGAACATACTTGAGAGGGTAGGAAATGAGAAGCCTGGCTTAGAGATTGTTTTATGTAAGGCAGGAGAGAGGATGGCATCGCGCTGCCGGGGGCTGCGGACGGCCCTGTGCCAGGGAAGGGCTCAGGGAGAGCTGGCGGGTTTGGGGGGGGTCTGTGTGCAGTGTCGGGGCTTTGCTCACTGCTGCCCAGGGTCCCCTTGGCTCCCATCCCCACTCTCTTGTTTCTTCTCTCCGCAGGTCTGGCGGTTCATCAGATAATCACTATTACCGTGTCCCTCATCATGGTCATCGCCGCTCTGATAACAACTCTTGTCTTAAAAAATTGGTAAGGTCCCTCCTGGCTCTGCTTGGCTTTTGGGGGGTGGCACGGGGACGGGGCCAGGCTGAGGATGGGGGGCGCATTTGCAGCTGTGAGCACTAAAGCCTGTGCATCCCCCAGGATGGCTTTGGAAAGGCATTGCAAGAGAAAATGGGGTTTTTATACTGAAACCTGCGGAGGAGGTTGAAGCAGCTGGGTTCATCCGTGCCCCTGCGGCTCCTCTCACCACATGGTGGGTGGCTTTGGGGACCAGCACATGGCCGGGCTCAGGTGGCCAAGCCCCACAAAGGACACGTGCGCATCTCTGCAACGTGATGCCACTTGGTGGGGTCAGAACTGTGCGTTTGGCCACAGCGGCTGTCCCCGCAAGCGTGCCAGGACCTGCCCTGTGCTGGGTGGCATCTCCTCTGCCACCTTGCTCATGCAGCTTCATTGCTGCTCCTTAAAGCACTGCTCCTGGCTCAGCCACCAGCAGCTGTGTCCTGACCTTGCCCACGACCCCAGGGACTGCAGGGCACCTTTGGAGCCCTCGGATGCCGCTGGCGGGCTGAAGCGCGCCTTGTCACCCGGAGCGCTCGTGTGCTCCTCCAGCTCAATTTGCTCCTGTTTATTCTCCCGGCGTGGCTGGGCGTATGGCAAAATAGGTTAGCTTGTCGCTTCAGGCGCTCGTGGTTTACCTATTTTCCCAGGGAAACTGGCCTACTTTGAGGTCAGCATTGCTGGTGTAGTGATCCGGCTGCGGCTCCGGGCCGGTGGAGTGCTGCTGCGCGGTGCTGCTGCGCTCGGCGTCAGTTCTCTCCTCCAGCTGCCTCCTGCTCTCCCGAGCTCTCGCTGAGTGCTGCAGCAGATCCCATCCCGCGCCCGGGAGGAAATTAGAAAAGTGGGGTGATGAAAAAGCCGCCTCGCTTCTCAGGATTAGAAGAAAACCTATTTGCAGGGCTGCAGAGGCATCTGAATCTCAGAGCTGCCCGAAAGTACCGCAGATGAATTTGCTCTGCTGGGAGCAGCCCTGTGGGGAGGCATCGGGCGAGCAGCCAGTGATGCTTATTTCTGTACCCCAGACAGGGTTTACTTTACTAAACTTCCCTAATCGTAGCAGTATTTTAATGAAAGAGCAGTGAAAATACCTCATAACACACTTCTGGGATTTTTCTCTAATAGTGGTCATAAGCAGGACGTGTCATTGATCCGGCCGAGCGCAGCTTGGCAACAGCTCGAGCAACCGAATGCTGAAGCCAAAAAAGGGAAAATAAATAAATACAGTGATCAGTGTGGAACAGAAATTGTTTACAATAACTGAAACTGGGAAATCACTGGAGGATACCTGCAGACGAGTGTGGTCATCAGTCAGATGCGTCCCAGGCAGAAAAGCAGTACCCTGATAAGTTTGCTCAGCAGTCACATTTGCCAAACTGTGCTTGGGGTTTTCCCACACTTTTTAGGCTGTTGGGAGTCCCTGGGGAGCCAGCTGCCCCCCCAGCCACCCCTCAGCCCAGGGTGAATGTGTCTGCCGTGTCAGACCAAGTTCTGGGCTTATTTATCCCAATGAGTTAAAGCCTTCTGGTACCTCCCAAATGGAAAGGGTTTCACTTCACTGTTGTCACCTATGTCTTTTCACTTAAAAGCTTTCATTTTCTTCAGGTATAAGTGCATGACTTCACAGTGTGGTGGGGTTGGCAGGGCCCTCCGGGGATCATCTGGTGCCACCCCCCTGCTCCATCCAGCAGGGTCACCCAGAGCAGGGGGGCCAGCAGCGCAGGGTCCAGGTGGGTTGGGAATCTCTCCAGAGGGGACTCCACAACCTCCCTGGGCAGCCTGGACCAGTGTCCATCACCCTCAGACTAGCTAAAACAAGGCAGGGCACCTGGCTGTGCGTTTGTGGCTGATCTTTCCAAAGTGCCCAAGTTCTAATCCGATGCATCGTGCCCCTTCTCCCCTCCACAGCTGCGCGCAGAGCGGGCGCCCGCGGCGCAACAGCCACCAGCGCAAGCTGGACCAGCAAGAGGAGAGCTGCCAGAACCTGACTGACTTCGCCCCTGCCCGCGTGCCCAGCGCCCTCGACATCTTCACCGCCTACAACGAGACGCTGCAGTGCTCCCACGAGTGCGTCCGGACCCCCGTGCCCGTCTATGCGGAGGAGGCCTTGCGCTCGCCTGGGGATTACAAAACAACCTTCAATGGAAACAGGTGAGGAGCCCGTCGCGGTTGCGCCGTGGGCTGGGGAGCGCCGTCCCGCTCCGTGCCTGGGAGCACATGGCAGAGCCGCCTTCCTCCGCTCCCCGTGTGGTGATGCTCACCTGCCCCATGGGTACTGCTGCTGGACCCCTCATCCCACCGATGCTCAGCAGTGTTTGGCACCTCACATTTTTCAGTTCCCGGCTGCCGCCAGCACGTAAATGCCACTGGATCCATCTTCCAGCATTCGTGCTGTCTGCTAAGTGGCATCGAAAGAGCTGCTGGGTTGTGAATGAGCGGGGTGATTAATGGAGGAGCGGGCAGCGAGAGCCAAATGAACCGTTTGTCTGGCGTGAAATAATGATGCATTAACAAGGGGGCTTCGGAGCAGCTGGCGGCACGGTGTACGAGATGTGAGCCCTCGCTCCATGTGCCCCTGGCCAGCACAGGGAGGGAGGCAGCCGCAGTGACCTCTCCTCATGCCCTGGGCCAGCTCCCGGAGCCCTTTTGCTGGGTGCTGGTACCATTTCACCGCACAGTGAATGCGTGTTCCCCATCAAAGCTGAAGGCAAAGTCAGGAGGAGAGTGTGGAGGGAGTAAAGGAGCAGCCAGTGCCCCATGCAGCCAGTGCCCCACGCAGCCTGGCTGGACCACGGTGTACGTGCCACTCGCAGCCAATGGCTACCTGCATGAGGAAGAGAAGCCAGCTTCAACAGGCATCTTTTTAGCCATCATCTTTGCGTGTGCGCGTGGGGTTTTGCGAGTTCACGTTTTCCAGGGTCTCCTCAGCTCGTGGAAGGCAGAGAATTGCAGGGATTTTCAAACCATTTCGTGGAACGTGCATGCGCGTTGGTTTTGATGCGAGCCCCAGCCAAGCGATGTGGGGTGCAGGGGGCCCCTTCTTCTGTCTTGAAGGGGTTCATGATGCTTTCTGGGACCCTGTTGGCCTCAGTGCATCTCCAGGCAGACCCCACACAGGCGATGGGTGCTGCAGACCTGCACGGGGCCTGCAGGATGGGGAGGTGGTAAAAAGGAGATGTTCTGCTGCCGTCTGGGGACAGCTACCCCCAGAGCAAATGGCTGCATTGAAAGATGCTTGTGCACAGGGGTGAAAATGCTCGACATCGCAGTCCATCTTTCTCTTCTTCTCTCTCTGCTTCGCACCACCCTGGTTTCCAAGGCCAATAAGCCCACTCAAAGCATTACTTTGGAGATTTTTTTTTTTTCCCCTCTAAAAACACTGATTTTTGCAGCAGGCCACCTTGGTTTGCTCCGTGTATGTTACATACCAGCACGTGCAAGCCCCTTTCTCTGCTTGCTGCAGACCCTCTTCTTCTGACCGGCATCTTATTCCTGTGGCCTTTGTGTCTGAGAAATGGTTTGAAATCTCCTGCTGACTGGCCGAAGCCTGTTTGACTCCTGGGGGCAGGGCAGACGCCATCGGGCTGTTTCCTGGTACGTACCGCGCTCCCCCCGCGTCCATCCCGTGTCCGCCCCGTGCCCATCGCCCCCTGCCCGCAGCCGGCTGCTCTCTTCCCTGCCCGGTGCCATCCTCCTGCTCATGCTTCTTTTGGGACATGGGACCTGAGCAGGGTGCGTCACCCGGCCGGGATGGCCGGACACACCTCCTGCCGTGGAGGGGACGTTGGGTACCAAAATGGCTTTTCCGTGGAGGTGAATTACAGATGGGCCTGAGCTGAAAGACAGGAGCTGGCATGGATGTGGACTTGAGAGTGAAGGGTCCCTGGGGCAGCCCTGAACTTCAGCCTGGCCTTGTGGTTGCAGCCCACCTCCCAGACCTGGACAAGTGACAGCAATTTCTGTGCTGTGAAGTGGCCTGATCTGTAATTAACCCCTTGTTGCATGATGGACAGCCTGTCTCGTTCGAGAGTCCTGCATCTGACATGCATGCTCCATTGGTACCCAAAAGCTCCTTTGGTGATGTTTGCTGTCATAAACACCTCCATGCTCATGCTGCGAGGGTGCCGGGGTCTTCCTCCTCCTCCTCCTGCTCCTTGCTCTGCGGGAAGCCGAGCCTGCACCCTGTTGTGTGCACAGTGCCCAGCAGACGGGTTCATGCCTCGGGTGCTGCTACAACCCAAGGCATACAACGATGTTGTACCGGTTTCAGCAGTACATTGTTTGGGGATTTTTTTCTCATTTTTGAGTTGGCTTGAGCCATTTTCACCTCCTTGTATTGCTTTTGATGGTAGCACAGCCGATGGCTGTGGCAGGGAAAGTGATGAGGGTCCAGTGCGTGCCAGCTCACGGAGGGGCAGCGATGCCCGTTCGAGCCACACGCTCAGGTGAATTAATTGGTCTGTCCCAAGTCCCCGCTGTAATGAATCATATATTCAGTGTAAATGAAATTTCCAGCCTTCCCTGACTGCAGCTTGCTCGGAATAGCCTGTTTAACATTATGCTCAGCTATTGAACACAGAAATATAATTAGATTAGAATGGAAGGGAATGAAACATTAATGGTCTCGACCGTGTTGGGGGCTGGCTGTGCCTGGGCAGACTGGGTGAGATGGGCACCTGCCTGCATGGCAGAGGGCAGAGAGCAAGGCTCTAGCTCTCTGCCTGTCAGTGTCTCTCTGCAGGGGCTCATTGGCAACTCTGCTGCTCTGCCCCCTGAGAGGCCAAAGAGCAATAACCCACTGCACTTCTTCACCCTGAGCTCTGTAGTTTGTGAGGTCTGTCCGTGGGCTTAGTGGATGCCATCCACAGCTCTCGTGCCTGAAGTAGAGGGATGGAGAATGAGCAGCTCCGAGCTGCTGCCCACTATGGGAAACTGATGCAATTCCCACTGTTCCTGCCCAAGGTCCTGTGAAATTCTGTGCCAAAGACCATGCCCTGGGCACCTCCATAGATTTCTTTAAATAGTTTAAAGCTGGTCCATTATGCCTTATTAAATCCTTCAAATTCTCATTGACCCGTTTTCATGGAATCCATAAAACGCATATCGATGTGCTCTGGAAAAATCTATCTGAGCCTTACCTGGAGCATTAGCTCCATAATAGTGTTTCAATTATTCATACAGTTCTGGAAGCTGATGTTTGGTTTCATTAATGTTAACAAAATGAGATTGATCCAAAAACCCCTCTCTGCACGTGTACCTGCACATATGTGTATTTACACCTGGTTTTTCTTCTGGAACACGCATGCAGACGTGGTATGTCATGGTAAAAACCAGATGATTGCCACAGATCCCTACTGAATGTGTCCCTGCAGCCCAGGGTTTGCCCTGCAGCCTGCAGTGCTCAGCTCAGCTCCCGTGGCTCCCTGGAAGCCTGTGGTCAAAAGATGCGTCACAGCCCCACACAAACAGCGTTTTGCCTGAGTGTGTAAGTGCCAGTGGGGACATCCCATGGACAAACTCAGTGTTTCAAGTTTCACATGTCGCTGCGTAAGGCAAAACCTTCTGCGAGCAGATGGTGTGGCTGGTGGGACTGAGATAGCTCCTTGGTAGATTGTCCCCTGTCATTGTGGTTGCCTTGTCAATCAATCTCACCAGACAGGAGCTGGCAAGCGCAGGAGGAACGGTGGGGCTGAGGATGCCTTTCCAGCTCTTGTTTCCAGAGGAGACGCTGCTGGAAGAGGAATTGCAGCTGCCTGGGGCTGCACCTCTTATGGCCGTTCTCCGGGCTGGCTTCTACAGCAGCAGCACCGTAGCCTGAAGGTGAATTGAGTTGATGCTGACCCACTGCATCCTGGCATAGGTGGAAGGATGCTCTAGAGCATTCGGAGCTTGCTCCTGGCTGGAGAAGTTACATGCAGCTTTCTCTTCCCAGCCCCTTTCTCCCAGCGGAGGGGGCACAAGGCGGGCACCGCACAGCTGGGGTGAGCAGAAGGAGAGGGGGGCTCTCCTGGCTCTGCAGGCACACGCACGGCCATGTACCAGGAGGGCTCAGATGCTCCACTGGTCTCTGTGCCAGAAGCCTCTCTCCTTGGAAAGGCTCAAAGCACTTTACAAGTTTTAATTGATGGCACTTCACAGCTCTTAGCTGCCTAATAAGCAAATTAGTGCTACAGAACATGTAGAGCCAGAGCTGGAGGCACAGGACGGACGGTGTGGCCAGGGACAGGGATGGCAGGACAGAGAGGGCATGTGGACATGTCAACTAGATGAGCACTAGGAGGCTGGTTAGACTTTAATGTGGACTTTACATATTGCAGTCCATCAGCACAGTGCGAGTCCTGAGCGTCGTGCTGCCTAAATGTCAGTGTGGCATTTGCTGGTGCCGATTGCACCGTAAGGCTGAGCTGGGTGGCTGCAGGGAGCAGATGTAGGGGACAGCGCTGCAGAGCAGCCTCCAGCCTGGAGAGCTGCAGGCGGCGTGGAGCTTGTGTCAGGAAAGCCAGTGAAACTCATCTAGTTACACGGCAAGCAGATGTTGGAGTTCTTTCCTGGGGCCAGATTCATCCCATGCCAAAGGAAGCGATGGGGAAGGTTCTGGTGCTGCTGGCGTGGTCCCTGCTGGGTGCCTGCTGTCCCAGGAGCGGGTGATGTTGCCGGCGGTGAGCAGCTGTCGGAGCTTTCCAGCAGATTGCTGTGCCAGCATCAGGCCCCGCCGGAGCTGGTGTGGAGCTGGATGCAGCACCTGGGCAGCAGGCAGCCCCTCGGCTCCTCCTGCAAGGAGGGGACCTGGCCGGGCTGCGGCCGCATCGTGCAGCTGCAGCAAAGGGGCCCAAGGCTGTTTTAGGTGCAGAGCAAAGGCGTCAGTTAAAGCACTTGTGCCGAGCAACTCACCAGGGGACTACCTGCGCAGGGGTATGAGAAGCAAAACTCTCTGTGCAGCTGGCAGAGGCGGCAGGGCAGCGGCAGGAGCAGCCGCCGCGTTGCAAACCCGAAGGTGACATTTGCTGAAGACTCGAGTGGCTTTGGCCGGGCACCGCAGCAAACTGTGGCTGGTTTGGTTTGATTCCGTACCGGCTCTGGGGCTTTCTGAAATGAAGTTTGAGATTCTGCATTATTCTTGTCCTTAATCCCGCTCTCTTTGACTGCAAAACCCCATGGAATGAGATTATACAAAAATCTGTAAGGTTGATCAAGCGCTGACCTACTTTGCACAAAGAGGCTATTTGGAATACAATATAAATTTTACATCCTGCAATGCGTGCGTTAAGTAGCATTCATCCAGAACTATGTAAATGTTCGGCAGCGCTGCTAGGGAAGCGGCAGCTTGAGACCTGAAGATCCTACTGGTACGGTAGCGTTGATCTGACCCTGGTTTTTGCACGAGGCAGTTAAAATTTCCAGTATTGTATGGTAATTCCGTTCTTTGAACACGGCGAGCAGCTGCTGTGATGGCCCCGTTCTGCCTAACAACAGCAAATGGTTTCTATTAACATTAACAGATAATGAGTCATCATAAAAAACCCAGGCTTGTCTTCGGAGGAATAACAGCAGTCCCAACACAGCCCCGGTGCAGGAGATTAAGGACTCTAAAATCTGTCTCGCTAATTAAGCCTTCAGTGTCGTTGTTGGAGGTGGTGTATATTGGGCATCTTGCTTGAAAATAGCATTGAAGAAAGAACCCGTGAACAAAAAGCACGTTGTGTTTCTAAATGCTGATAACCAGCCAGCCAGAGGCCACGGCAGAGATGAGGGTCACGAGCAGCGCTTCAGCGTGTGCTCTCTACGGCTGCTGTACACAGAGCCCGCCCCTGGGGAGCTGCCCCAGGCGCTCCGCTGGGTTACAGCGCGTCTCGCTGTACGGAGAGTTGCATACACGTAAAGCAGGTGGCCCCACGCTAATGATGGGGAGTAATTGTCTTTGCATAGAGCTTTAAAATTATGTGGGGAGAGATCTTTCAGAGGACAGCTAATAAATAGCTTAAGAAGGACTTCAATAGGATCTCTGTTTTTGACGCTTAACCAATTCTCTATCGATTTCTGTAGGGCATTTAACTTTAGAAAATCTTGTTAGTACTCATCATCATCTTCTCATCTGCCAGAGCACTCTCTGCTCTTAGCCCAAGTAGGAAAGGCTCCGGAATGCCAGGATGCACAGGAATAAATCATGCTTTGGCAAAGGCCCTAAGGAGATAAAAGTGTGCAGTAAGGCACACCGAAGCCTCTCAGTCCCTGCTGCTGCTCGCTGAAAGCATCCCCATCTCAACGCTGACATCCTCGTCCCACCGCAGACATCCTCATCCTAACACAAGCATCCTCATCCCAAACACACGCATCCCTGTCCTGAAGGCTGCCCCACAAAACACGGCTGAAAACGAGCAGGGCAAGGCTGGGGCTTCTCCCAGGAAGCAGGAGGAGTGGTCCCAGTCCCACATGCAGATGGGAGAGGGGGTTCATGGACATCCCGATTCCTCCGTACCCTGCTCCCCCGGGCTGCTCACCTGCTGCCATCAGCGTTTGCCCCCGAGCCCCCCCACTGCCACTGCTGGGAGGAGGGAGAAGCTCCTGGGGGGTGTCAAGGGATGTGAGTCACGATGCATTTCCCTGTCGTGATTTAATCTTTGTTTTTCTTCTTGTCCTTAACAGGATTCCATTGGTGAACCTGTAAAAAAATATAAAAAAAATAATGGGTTACCTGTACCTACCATTTCTGTTTACCAGTAGGAGACTCAAAGAGCAGCGTTCTATGGGCCAAATATATTTTTATAAAAATGAACACGCCTGTAGGGAACTGCCTTTTTCAAAGAGCACGTTTTTTGGAGAAGAGAAAGAGAAACGTGCGAGCGAAGAATCCCATGGAGGAAGAGGAGCCGGCGAGGGACCGAGTGGGGAGGAGTGAGCGCCTGGAGCTTGGACGTGGACTGTGACTCTGAACCTGTGCCAATAATACCATTATGTGCCATGTACCGATGCAGAGACTTCACGAGAAGCCGAAGCCAAGTTGCTAACGTCTGGAAACGTTGTGGAGGATGAGTGGGGCGTCTCTTCTGGTGGGGTCATCCATCCTGGTCCATACGCATACATACATACGATATATGTAGAGAGACAAAAAATATATATATATATATACACACACAAACCCACTTTTTGTACTGTAGCAATTTTTGAAGATCTTAAATACTCATTTTTAAAGAAGATGTCATGGGCTAAAAGTCTCATTTCTTTAACACTCATTATACAAACCAGGCGGACCGATGTTTTCTACTTTGGCAGCTTGCCTTTCAAACCTATATGTGTATATATAGGTAGACATATATACATATATATACGTGTGTGTGTATGTATAAACATATATATGTATGTATACATATATATATATATAGTTTTGGTTCTTTTTGGAAATGCTTTTCCAGCAGCACTGAGGTGACCACAGCGTCAGGAGGTGACCGGGGCTGCGGTGCCTTCGGGAAGCTGGGGAGAGGCTTCCCAGAAACCAGCCGGAGCGTGGCCACGCTGCCCCAGGGTTCCTCCAGTTCTGGGAGGGATGTTGGAGTGCTCCAGAGCCTGGTCTGGAATGAGAGGCGAGTGGGAATGGGCTGGGGTTATGGCCAGAAGGAAGCACTTGGGCCAAAGTCACAAAGTGCATTCCTGCTGCAGGAGGCCAGAGGAAGCAGGGTGAGCGGGAAGTGAGCAGGGTGCTCGCAGCTGGTGGGTCCCCTGGCTCCTGGCAGCTTGCAGCAGCTCGAGGTGGTGGTGAAGGGTATTTCCAAACTTGCGTAGCCCGATGCGTCAAGGGAGAAGCCCAAAAGCCTGTGTCTGCCCTTTGTGTCGCAGAGCTGCTCCGTTGGGTGTGACGCTGTGGGGCTGGCCAGGAACGGTTAAGCGCGGACTTTTGAAGGCTGGGCCTCTCTTGGCACAGACATATTTCAGGAGCAGGACATGGAGATTTTTTTTGGAAAATGGTTTCTAAATTGGTCACACCACCAAAGCTTGCTCAGCCCTTTGTGAGAAGCAGGAAAGGAATGAGCCTGTTGCCTCCTGACCCAGCCCCAGGCCAGCGAGCTCCAGCGAGCCTCTTGCTTTGTTCTTGGCTGGGTCAGCCATGACAGAAGATGCTGCCTGCTGTCCACGGTCATGGGGATCGTTTGATAGCATTAAAAAGGGAACTTTGCCCAGTGGCATGCCGGGGAAGCATGGTTCTGCTGGCTCCAGTTGGGTGTGTTGCTCTAGAAACAGCTTCCATTGCCTGTCCAGCTCCTGCTGGGGTGGGTGGTTTTGGTGGGTGCTGATGAGCCTGTCAGCCTACCCATAGGCCACTGTGTCCCAGTCTGGGCTTGCCCACATAGACCGTGCTAAGGCAAAGCTTGCAAAGGGCTCCTGGGCGCCTGCACTGTATGATTTGTGTGAGGATCTCCATGTCAGACACCGAGATGGGTCTCGGTTGGGTTGCTTCAACCTTACGTGGGTGGGAATGACAGCAGAGTTCAGACCAAAGTCCTCCAGTTCTTTTTGTAAACTGCCCTTCGTAAATGCTAGCGATTTTTTTTAGAGTTGTCCAGATACACATTTCCACTCCTCCACTAATATTCAGCTCCATTTCTTTACTGTAATGAACTCACAGTTAAAAAAAATAGAAAGAAAAAAAAAAAGTAGAACCCCCTGGTGTCACGTGTAGCTGTGTCTGCAGCCTCTTGTTTCCGTACCCTTTTCTGTCCTTTCTTTTGAAAGCTGCTCCGGGAACAAGTCTTCCTTGCCAGACCTGGCAATTACCTGCAGACTTGAACCAAACATCTCCGAAGGCGTTGGCGACATCCCCTGCGACTCCAATGAGCCTCAAGCATCACCTTGGGTGCGTTCTGCACCAGGGCCGCTGCTGACCAGCAGCTGGAGAGGAGGAGGAGAAGGGTTCCTGTTGCTTCTGGTCAGGTTGTAGTTCATGAACCCATTCCTAACTCATTCCTTCTGCAGAGGTGGTTTCTTGTGAGCGCCACGCTGGGTGGGCATGGGTGGCAGCAGAGATGTGTGTCCCCTGGTCTGGGTCCTGGTGCTGGAGGAGATTTAACAGGGCTGGGTCCCCTTAGGCTTCTGCAGCAGAGCAGAGATCTGCTCCTTTTTTTTGTGTGTTTCATGAGAGCAAAGCTTTCCATGCTGGGGCTGGGCACTGGGCAGAGGGGTGTCTGCTGGGCAGCTCTCATGTCCACGTCTCTGGGGCGTTGGGTGGGATGTCTCCCTGGGATGCCTCAGGCACATGGACAGTGTGTTGCTAGAGGAGCAACTCCCTGAAGCTTTACCTTTCCCTGGGCAACGTGGGGAGTGTTTGTCCTTGGGGTGTCCCCAGGGTCTGCCCCAAAATGGGGGGGCACAGCAGTGCGGGGGCAGGTCCTGGCCCCCCTGCCAGCAGTCTGGAGGAGCTTTGGGCTGTAGCGGGGTGCAGTTAAAAGCGCAGAGCGTCCTCTTACTGGAATTACCGATGCTGTTACACAGGGGAGTGCCCTGGGTGCTGCTCACCCCAGCCTCAGCCAAAACCCCTGCGAGGAGAGTGGATTCCAAGCCACTCCAGGGTGATCTGTCGTCTCAGCATGCTGGGGCTTTTGTGTTTTGCTGCTGTAAATGGTGGAGCCCTGCAAATTACTCTGCCTGGCACAGTTTTTTAATTCTTTTTTGTGTGACTTTGCTGGCATTGGTCCATGCCAGCTCGGGAGCCTCGTCTGTTGTGCTTCACCCATTGATCTTCCCGTTTATTGGTGCGTGCTGGCTGCACCCAGTAGTTCCTGCGGGTACTCCAGTGTGAGCTCTACAGCGATCTGACATCATAAAATACATCTCAGCTCCCTCATTCCCTGGTGTTTGAAGCATTGTTGTGGTTTTCTTCTGCCTGATGGGGAGCGGTCTGGCGGAGCTGGGGGCTGGCAGGACAACGTGAGCAGTGCTGGGGATGGTGCTGGTGATGGGGAGGCACCTGGCTCCAGGGAGATTCCCTGTGGGGCTGGGGGCAAAGAGAGGAAGCATGTGTGTGTCTGTGGGTGTGTCAGGGAGAGAGAATCAGGGCAAATAACTTTGGCTCCAGATGACAGGAGCAGGTTTCTGATGGTGGGACTTGCATGAGCTTTCCACGTGGTCTGCAAAAGGACACGACCTGGTCACCGAGGGATGCACGGTGACCCAGGGAACAAAATTAGATGCACAATCTTCCCTTATTTATAAGGACCAACAGCACTTGCACTTTATCAGAGAAACCCTCCCATCCCTATGCATGTCAAGCACACCAACAGGGGACAACTGCCCGGAGGAAGGGAAGGTCCAGAGCTGGAAACGTGGTGATTGATAGGGCAGGATCCCAGCATCCCCATGTCTGTCCTAGTACAGAGAAATGAACTAACTGTGGTTACTTCATTCCCTGCTGTTGACACAAGCCCAAAACAAAAGGAATGAAAACATAAAGTCATGTTTTCACGGAATAGACCAATTGAGCAGATCTCTCACACTGGGGAAGAAGCAGGCGAGCGTGGGGTTTGCCACGTTTCAGCCACATCCTCGTACCCTGAGGTCTTTTGGCTGCTACAGCCACAGGTGATGGCTCTCGGTGGGCTCCTTCTGTTGCTGCCCTTCGCTGGACACAACGCTTCATCCTTGGCAGGAGGGAGTTGTGCCAGAGTTCGCTGCCTTGAGCGGTGAAGCTTATCCAGCGATAACAGGGGAGGTTTTTGCCAGTGCTGGTGCCATTGGGTTCTTTGAATTGGATGGAGCTGCTTCCCTGAGCAGTGGGATCTTGTTCCTGTGCAGGGAAAGAAAGGAAGGCGTGTGTTTGGAAAATTAGGGATTTTTCTGTTGTCATTTGGAAGCTGAGCCTGTTTTCCAGCCCGATAGCGTTGCATGGGTGACAGGAAGCGTTTCACCATGAAACTGAGCCCTGTATGCTGGATGGCATCGTGGGCATTGCAGTGGATTGAGTGGTGAGGTGGTGAACATCCCTCGTGAACGTCCCCGTGGTGCCTGGGGCGGTCACCTCGCTGTGGGGTCGTGCTGGGGAGCTATGGGCTCATGAGTGGTGGGACTCAAGGGATGTTCATTGAATCCAGGGGTACAGTCCAGTTGTGGCATTGGGCATCCGTCACTGCCTAGCAAAACCATGTTTCCAGTGTGCCCTTTCCTTGGAAAACCAGAGCTTCTTAGTGCATTTTGTTTCATTGTGGATCTGGCAGCTTGAAAAAACCAAAAGTTTTGCTCCTTACTTTGCCGTAAACTTCCAGCTATCAGCTTCTTGTTGCTTTTTGGTTCATTTTACAGATTTCTTAGCCCCTTAGTGACTACTAAGAAATGCATCACAGCTGCCAAAAGGCCACCGAACCCCCCAGACGTGTGGTGGTGAGTCCGTCTGTTGCTTGTGGCTCTGTCTTGGAATGGCTTGGGACGAGCCCTTCCCACCGCCCACCTCTGCTGGGAGCTGGCAAAGCTGGCCCCTCTGGGACGGGACGGTGGCTGCTTGCTTACCCTGGCAGAGGAGAGGCTGATGCTTCCTTGGCTCTGCAGCAAGCCCAGACCTCCCCGGGCTGCGCAGGACCTCACCTCCCAGAAAATTCTTTGGAAATACACAAGAGCTGCAGGATTTGCTGCTCCTGCTGAGCTGAGGAGTCGGTGCGACTCCTGGGGCCAGGGCTGTGGGCAGGGCTGCTCCAGCAACTTTCTGCACCAAGCTAAGATGGTTTGGGGCTTCAGGTCCAAGGCGCCCTTGTCACAGCACCTCCCATCTACAGCGGGCAGGTCAGTAGGGTTTGGTACTGAACCCCTGATGCGTGCGAACAGGGACATCCCGCAGGCAGCACCTTCCCAGAGCATCCCGGGTGCACAGAGCAGGGTCCTGGGCAGCTGCTCGTCAACCCAGATCTGATCGTTTACCTTCACTCTGTCTTCCCAGCTAGAGGAAAGGGCCACCTGCAGTGGTGGTGGTGGTGGTGAGGCTGTGCCAGAGGCACGCTCCATGGGCTCACCAGCCTCACTGAGGTCGGAGCGGCCACGGCAAAACGGGGGTGTGAGAGCGCGCCGGGGTGGATATCAGGATACCTCTTCTCCATTGGCAGCTCGTCGCGAAGGAAGGTAGTTCAGCTAAAATGGTAGTTAAATAGTAGATATTCTACACATATTATATATTTTGTAAAAAATATAAAAAGAAAAAAATAAAATAGAACAAAAATATATATATACTATCTCAGCCCACCCATGTCAGGATGAATGTGGTTGGAATTTTCATTCAACCAGGTATAAAA
>JANIJG010001609.1:0-60185 GCA_024611175.1 Megaceryle torquata | reverse complement strand
GCCAGAAGCAGCCACTGCCTGGGCAAACAGGCTGCTGACTTCAGACAGTGCCGTGAGTTGGAAGAACTGAGCTGAAACGTAAAATCACTGAACAGAATTAGTTCTGTTCTCACTCAAACCAGGACACTGGCCTATACCTTCTGAAGACTTTATAGCCATCCAATGCAGCACCCCAGTTGTGTGAACTGAGTTGGGTCACCCTCCCATGTCTTCCCCCCACACCTGAAAGGCATTGTTTGGGCCCATTTCTCCAGAGTTCCCATGAAGGATGCCTCATTCCAAGGGCCTTACCTGAAGCAATGTCTCTTGCCCAGTGAAGAGAAGCCAGGACTGGCTGGAAAAGAGCATCTGTGGTGGAGGCACTGTGGCCATCAACCATTCCCTGGACAGGGCTAGGGATGCATCCCTGCATACCAATGTGGAAGAAACCAGGCATGGCCCCTCTCAGCATCCCTGGTGGTTTTATTTCAGAGACATCCCAAGGGGCTGGCTGCCCCACTCAGAAGTGGAGCCAGGAGAGGTGGTGTGCTTGGTCCCTTGAGCCCGGCTCTTTCTCCAAGGCCCTCCACAGCCATCATAGGTCTTTGTTGGTCTCCAGCAGGTAGCGGAACCAATTGCAATTCTGCACACACTGGCAGGGCATGAGGGGGCTGTGCTGCCCTCCCTCAGTGGAGGGCCTCTAGTGCTGAGGACCACTGGGGCCTTGCTGCTCCCACTCCCTGCCACCACAGACTTGACCCTGCATAGGAGGGTTTTGAATATCTCCAGAGAAGGAGACTCCACAACCTCTCTGGGCAGCCTGTCCCAGTGCTCTGCTACCCTCACAGTGAAGTTTTTTCTTATGTTCAGATTGAACTTCCCATGTTCCTGCTTCTGACTGTTGCTCCTTGTCGTGTTACTGGGCACCACTGAAAGGAGACTGGCCCCATCTTCTTGACACACACCCCCTCCTTTAGCTATTTATAAGCACTCAATATTCTCAAGGCTAAACAGAGACAGGTCTCTCAGCCTTTCCCCCAGCAGAGACATTTTCAAAACCACAAAGATTTTAAATACCTTTAGCTGAGATGAGTTTTGAGTCCTAAAGCTACAAGTACAAACCAGACCCATCAAGCCCAGTTTCTGCACAAGAGTTGGCATCAGAGAGCTTGTGATAAAGAAATGTCACTGCCAAGGCCTTCCCTAGACCTGCACACCCACCACAGAAAGCCTTGGGAAACAACTGATGGAGGAGCACAGCCAGAACAGTCTCTCCTACCTCTGCTATAGACCAGAAGCAGTGCTAGATCTTTGCCTCCCTCACTGCTGAGGGACTGGATGAGAAATTTCATGAAGGTGAATGGCTGCATCACGACTCCCGAGTTAGAAAAAAGAACTGCTGAGATCAATCCCCTCTGTTTGCATTTTCTCTTCTGTTAGATCACAGTTGTCATCCAACTTCTTGTGATACTCTGCCCTGAAGCTAGATATGGTCTGGTCCCAAACTCCAGGTCCTTTCAAGTCAGGTGGATGGCAGCATCAGGATTGGGTCCTGTGACAGTTCTCCTCATCCCACAGCAAAAGGTAGGTGCTCCCTCTGAATATTTAAGCAGAGCTTCATTAGGCAGGAGCTGGAGTTCTCAGGGTATGTCCGTGCAGTGCAAAGCCATTCCTGATCCTAGTGTTATTCAGGTTGCAGAGGAGGGTTCAGGAGGTTGGATCTGCAACTGAACACCTACTAACGAACAGGCATCAAAAAGCCCTTCTATAACCACTGCCAGAGCAGAGAGATGCACATACTATCCTGCAGTCATGCCCAAAGACACAGCCATAAAAATAAAAGCTTTTTTATTTTTAATATACCATTACAGAAACATCTGAGTAACATTCTCAACAGGATGGGCAGCTATGCAGCCCTGGGGGGAAAGCCCGGGCAGCCAGCTCCAGGGTCTGCCATGCTATGCTCCTGAGCTGCTGCTGCTCTTGGTGCATGATGCCCCACTCCTCACCCTTGACAGGGAGACCCAGCCCTCCTGGCATCAGGGTGTCACCTTTTTGTAGGTAATATGTAGGTGTTGAGTCATGGGCTGCGTAGTGGTTGCCATTGAGACAGTTTGTTCGAGTTTCCCATCAGAATTGAGCCTGAATTTTCTGGTAATCTAAAACAGGGGTAAGAAAAGAAATAACAGAAATCAAGCAAACAGCATCCACAGGCTAAATTGATTACCTGAGCTTTCTGCCTTCCCTTTGCCATCCTTGTGTTTGCTGTGAACACACCATAAATGGAAGGATATGCTCACTACAGCTGTGTGAATAAATGAGAAGTCTTCTTTCCTAAAGAAGGCAGCCCTTTCCAAAATGCCAACTCCAAGCCCCAAGACCATTATCCAGGGAGCAAAATGCAGTGTCCTGTCACTACTACTGACACCACCTCAGAACAAACAGGCCAACATCTCTCCACCAGAAGAGTGTCTCCCAGCTGGTGGCTCCGGGAGATGCTCTGCACTGGGCAACATCTCTAGGGCACCCTTCAAAATCACTTGGGCTCTCTGCAGGTCACCACACTGTGCCAGAGTAAGGCACTGCTCACACTACATGGGGAGATCGGAGTCTGCCGAACCTCGGCTTCCACCTGCAATTGTGCAGGGGTTCAGCCCCAGGGCAGGAGGGAAGAGCACTGTCATCCATCAGAAGGGCTCGACAGGCAACATCATCCCCATCCCTCCACCTGGGCAGGCTATGAATCTGTGCTGCACCAAACCTCAAGAAAGGCAATTTGGGGCTGCCCTCTGGAGTGGGACCATTTAGGACCCATGCAAGCAGATATGTGAAACCAGGCTTCAGCAGCTTCCAGACTGGAGGAGGCAGGAGCTAAACATCCAGTGTCCAGTACAGATTGTAGGCCTCAACCTATCCTCTCAACTAGACACCTTCTGGAGTTAGAAATACCATATGAATTGCTCGCTGCATGTGCACTCACCTGCTCTACGTGGGGCTTCTTGGCAAAGGAGATCCTGGCTATGGAGTGAGAAGCTATAGACAGCTCTTGTCCATTCACCTCCCCTTCCTCCACCTCCACCAGACCTAGTGAGAAGCAAGGTCATGTATATAAATGTTATTAGACTACAAAGGTTAGTTAACAATATCCCAGTCATCAGGCTAAGTACTAGACTACCATTCTCACTGAAGAATGGTTTTATTTGACCTAGCACGCATTGACAACTGCAGAATCCATGCAACTTCAGACATGTAATGCTGCTTCCAAAAATCTAGCCAGATAGACTTACTCATACCACGTGGGATCAGTATCACATTGCAACCAGCTGTTTTCCTTTCAGCACCTGCTCTGGAGTTTTAGATGCAAATTTAAGCATCAACTGGGTTATAATAATTTAGTAGTGGTTCTTCTCTCTCATTCAGTTCCTGTAAAGTCTATAAGGTCTGTAACAAGTACCAAGGCCGTACAGTAGAAGATTCTCCTAGTTTAGGAGCTAAGAAAGAAGACTGCACTGAGATTACTCTCCAGGAATGTTAAGGGAACAGTAGGAGAGATGCTCCCCTGCTACAGAGGCTCTTGGTAGTTCCATAGTCCAGGCAGGGTCTCTCATAGATCACACCAAACGCTCCTGGGTGGAGAGGCACTTAAGTGGAGTTTAAAACCACCACAGTCCCACAGGCTTTACCATGCATCACAGAATCAAATGTGACAAGCACTGACATTGGTAAAAACAGTTTGTTTGGTGCTTAGAAGGAGCAACTGGCCAAATGTGACCCTAGAAATAGGAAAAGAAGACTCTAGAGCCACAAGCTCGTGAACCAAGGCACGCACCTCTCTACATCTACCACAGGGTCAGCTGTGGCTAACTCCCAGGAGCACTGAGAATGAAGCATTTTATCTGTATACATTTCCCCTGCTGCCTCAAAAAAATAAAATAATACTAGGATGCTGCAAAGGCATGCAGAATGTCACTGGCCCTTAACACCTGCCATCATTAAAGCTCAGAATACAATTCTTGTTACAGAGGCAGAAGTTCTTTTGGTTTACAAAGCCAAATCTGCCAATATCAACATACTGTTTGAAGAAAGGATACCCCTCAAATCTCCTGCGTGACCAGTATTTTGACTTCAAGTCCCTTCCTGTTACAGAAAGCTAGAAAGCAGCACTGTATGTGCAAAGCCACACAGCCAGTCACAGAAACTCAGTGCTTTTGACACAAGCTCATTTAGCAGTTTGTTTTCACTATGGGTTCAGCGCCAACGAGCAGCATCGCTGAACCCACAGTGAAAATAAACAAAACGGAGAGAAGCAATAATTTTCTGGAAAAGTGATGAAATGGCACAGCAGGGTAAGGACCTTTTCTTTTCCTCAGCGTGGATATCAGGCGTGTACCTGTGTTCTGGGCACTGATGAAGGCCACCTTATTAGTGTCAGGTTTGAGGCGGATGAATCCACATTCTCGGTGCATGGGCTTCCTGGTGTCTGGATGGAAGGCGTTGAACCTGAGGGTAAATCAGAATACAAAAGCTGTTCTTTGTTGCACTGAAAATACAGTGTCTGGTCTGGTTTCATCTCCACAGAAACAGTGTTTTATTTAACCTCGTGATTGCCTGCGGTATTATGTGAAGAGTAAAAGATGGACAATGCTTCATGGTTGGGAGATGTAACCAAACAGAAATACAGTTACTTTACAGACACAGCTATTTCTTATAGCTGGAGGTAGTTATTGAAGTTCATGCTTCAGATTTTCCACAGCTCCTGGATCTGTCTAAGAGCTAGCTCAGAAATTCCCTCAGGAAGTAAGACATTACACAGATGCTGAAGCCATACTCTGTCTCAAATACTTCCTTTTCTCAAATAAATATCTGGAATTACAGCATCATCTCTATTTATCTTTTAAACCTGGAAAGTTTTTGCTTGTTTGTTTTATATTACTTTCTGCAGGCATTAAGAGCATACTTATTTCTCTCACCACATCTTATAAAAAGAAAAAAATCATCTTAGATTTTTATTCATTCTTCATGAGGCCTTAGAGTTGTATGTTTGGTCATGCATAATGTGGGTGATTATATATAATATATATCATGCATGTTCATATATTAGTTACTGCTACAGCATTCCTGAGTCTACACAGGGAGCTGAACAAAACAGCAACTTAAGCACAACAGCAAGCTAGGTATCTGTGTAATGTGGGCTATCCTATTAGTGTTTCTTTATTCTAGACTAATCGCTTTCTTTTCATACTGTTTTTCCACTCTGTATTGTCCTACAGGAAAGGAGACAGAGGTAACCTCGGAGCTGCTGCTGCTGCTGCGTTTACACCCAGAGCTCCCTCATGAAACAACAGTTTCCACAGATGCCTCTGCTGTGCAACTGGAATGTGCCTGCTGGAAACAGCCAACAACAGTCACCTGGGCATTGTGACCTGCCCTGGGACTGGGGATATGCTGTATTGTCAGCTGCCACCCCAAAAGTAACAGGGTGTCTACTTTTAGCCCATATCCATGGCTGAACTATAGCATTTGCTTTATCACCTGATGACCCCTTCCCAGGCAAGAAGGGGGGTTAGGAAAAGGAGAGGAGACTCACAGGTTGAACTGAAACCAGATTTAACGAAACAGCCAAACCAATACCAATGCCACTAGAAAGTAAACAAAGTTATACTTGCCCCAGCAGGGTTACAGGGGTGCCAACAAAAGATGGCAGGCTTCAAGAGCCAGAAGACGAGCAGGAGACCCCATGAAGGAGCCCAAGAACAAGACTCCCTCCTTGGCAAACTTCCCTCTTTATGCTGCGTATGATGTTTACAGTCCAAGACACATCTGTGAGCCAACTCAGATCAGCTGCCCTGTCTGACTCCAACTGCTAATGGCCTGCAGACCATGGCAGGCCTATGAGTCTGTCCCAGTGAAACCAGGACACAGGGCAACTGTGCAAGAAGAGCTTGATGAAGGGGCTTGTCCAGGCCCTGGCAGGTGGCAAGCTGGAAAAATTATTTATGAAAGAAGCATTGAGAGCTGAAAAGTCTAAAGCAAGTGAAGTAAAATATAATGAATCAGAGGCAACATTTCCTGGAAGGCCAGCAGCACAAGGTGCAGCACATGGGACCCCTACACATGGCACAAGAAACCCATGGGCTTCAAAGAACAAGAGACAAGGAAAGGGGCCCACAGCTAAGGCTGGCAGGTAGGGAGGAGCTTGGGTGCCTTGCAGCTGCTTCTGGCTTCCCAGTGTCCTCTGGATACAAACACACAAATCACTCTTCCTGTTTAGCTTCGTATCTCTATAAAGAATGTCTTCTTTTAACCATGTGGTTATAGAAATAACTAGGAATGACTTCTACGGGTGGTGCAGGGCTGTATCCCTGCTGAGGACTCTCCTAGCATCTCAACCTCTGTGCTCTGCAGCAAGTGAAGGTACCCTGTGGAGTTGTGCCACATGGTGGAATTGTCTAGAATCAAAGGAGAAACAAACTTAAATCAGGCTTCTTTTGGTGATTGGAGTATTCAAGAGACATATGGACTGTCTTGTAACAAGTCAAGCAGCACTGCTCCAGAAGCCAGGGAGGCACAGGGTCTCTGTCCTCCAAGCCTGCTGCCTGATCTCATGACGCTTCTCAGAGCTCAGCAGCTCTGAGCTGTGTATCTCCTTGGCACAACAACCACCACCAACAACCAAAACCCAAACACTCATACAAAACCCACAACAACAAGCAACTCCAAGCAGCAACTGTTCAAAACTTGGAAGTGACCATAGGAGGTTTGTTTCTTTTGGAAACTGGACTAAAAACGTCACATGCTGAGCTGGCAGCTGTGTAATGAACAGCACACACCAGGATCACAGGATATCTTTCACACAGCATTGGCATATTTTAATTATTATTTTCTCTGCTTTTCAAAGCAACAAACTTTCCAACTCACTCCTCCCGAATGAATATTGGAGCAGCACTGAACAGTTAGCTGACATGTCATCTCTTCCTCCAGATTTCGTTTTGATTTCTTTTTGAACAATTAGTTTACTTGCAGCCAAAGCAGGTATCTGCCTCCTATCCCCTACAGTTTGTTGAACACTTATTTTTCTCAGATTTTCACAGTGGTGAAGACTGAGGACCACAGTTTAAAATGGACAAACTTGACAACCCTGCCACAGCTCCTTCATTTATTTTACCTATAAGTGGGAGTTTCACAAAGCAGAATGGCAGAAGTTGTAATGCTGTTATCTGTAGATTCATTTCTAATTTGACAGCTACCACTGGAAAGAAGAATGTTGTGTTGTTTTCTGGCCATGAGGCTAGTGCATCTTTTAGCTAACATACAAGCACCCAGTACACATCACGTTAAAGTGGAATGATCACTGGACCTTCAAAGGCAGGTACAAAATTTCCACAAAAAATAGTGATGTCCATGCTGAGGCCATTCTTCTACCCTAAATTACTCTCACTATTCTAAGTTACAGATTTACAGCCCCTGAATTACTTCTCACTATGTAACCTTCAAGACTGACAGGCCACAAGAACTGCACACTGCACCACGGCCCAAGTCCCGATCCTACACACAAGTGCTTCTGCACAGGTTCACAGGTGAGAACTCACTTTTTAAAAGCTCTGTCAAAGTGGAGTTTACCTGTGGGCTAGCAAACCTTCAGTGATTACAGGTGTGCAGCTCTGGACATGTTATAACAGTGTGCCCATAATCACAAGTTTTAAAGGAAAATGAAAGTCAGACCATGCAGTCACATATCGTTACATTTGGTAGGTGAAACATTGTTTACTGTGCCACTGGAAAGAAACACAACCAACAAATCTCACTGGAGCCACACCTGCTCCCATCCAAAAGCTGCTGCCAACACAGATAAACTCCTAGACTTACGAGAAATTCAGCATGGGCTGCCCCACATGAGAGATGTGCACTTCTTCCAGGTACTCGAAGGGCTTCATTGTAGGGAAAGTGCCGTCTCCTGGCGGGTCTGAGAGCCAGGTGCCCAGCATCCAGGACAGGGGCTCCATCACAGGATTCAGCTGGGGAGTCTCTGTGGAGGAAAGAAAATTCAGAGATCTGTGTTTTGCAGCTTGCTGTGAGCTGCTTACAGCTGGGTGTAGGCGAACATAAAACACCTCAGAAGTTGTCCAACACAGCAGCAACACTTTTCTCTATAGCAGCATCGGCTCCAAGGTGCAAGGGGAGATGGGGAACAACGAGCTGCCACGGAAAGCGGGTCTGTTTTCAAACCTGCTCTTGGCCTTGCATAGAGCACTCTTCCTGGTGGTCCATTTCTGGCTCCTCTCTGTAGCTTGATCTGACGAGAAAATCCCCTCCTATCTACACACAAGCAAGACGACGACTTGAAATCTCACTGTAAAGAATTATCACTAAATGATAATTAAATCTCTAATGCTCTGGCCCAATTTTTCTCAAGCACTGAGCACATGCCATCCCTGTTTGTTTCAGGGACCAAGAACAATCCTCAATTCAGAGGGAAATAAAAAAAAAAAAAAATCAGGCTGCCTACATATTCAAGATCAAAGTTTGGCTATAATTTTTTTCTCGTTAACTATGACCTGAATTCGTACAAAGAGATGGGGATTATTCAGAAGTTACACTGTTTAGGCTCTGGACTAAGGCTGAGACATTTTTAAAAGATCTCAGGGAAGACCAACACCAACAGAAATCAGATGCCCACTACTCTAGGTTAGCTACATTGTGCAGACAAGTATGACTGAAGTATACTTAAAGCCTGTCCTCCCCCCACCTCACACTGTCAGGGTGGCAGCTGAAGGGGTTTGTTTTCCACACCTGGTGATACTGCCCAATACAAGAACAAGCTATGTGGCCAGCTAGTCTAAAAGGCACAGACTCGGCTGTGGGGAGAAATTAGGAGATGAAACAGTGATGCTGTGTGTAAAAATTTGCTCAGAGTTTCACTGTGCTCAGTCCCAAATATCAGGCTAAAAATACTGAGTGAGGAAGAATGGAGTCTGCATCTGAAATGCCACAGAAGGGAAACAAAAACCTTCCTGGGTAAGAGAGACCACTTTTTTATTTATTATCCCATAGACAGCAGACTTAAAAAGCCAGCTGGCATGTCATCAAGATGCTGCTAATTACTCTTTATCCTGAAGTATTTTGCAAGTGAAACAACAGGAGAAAACATGAGATCTCACTATGAAATAGGTGATAAAAATCTACATCATAAGTGGCGGCCTTTGCAAAGACTGCCCTGTCAGCCTCTGCATTCACCACCAGCCTACCAGGGTGTTAAGAAGGTTTCTACAAGCCTTACTGCAGTGACAGTGTACCTGACAGTATTTCACTGTACGTGCCCTTCCACTTGTACTGTAAGCAACC
Organism: Megaceryle torquata; assembly: GCA_024611175.1. Classification (NCBI taxonomy): domain Eukaryota; kingdom Metazoa; phylum Chordata; class Aves; order Coraciiformes; family Cerylidae; genus Megaceryle; species Megaceryle torquata. Next base: position 50,864 of record JANIJG010001609.1, on the reverse strand, counting down.
AAAGCAATAGAACATTATTTTCTAGTGCAGCAAAGACCTTAACACCATGATGACCAGTAACAGAAGTCCAAAACTACTGCTACAAGAAACTCCATTCTTCTACACTGCTTCTTAGGAACCAGTTTCCCTTTCTACTTTCATGTTGAAAGCACATGGTTTTGCAAGTAAGGAGGGTATTGCTACTCTGTCCAACCACTATTTGCCTTTCACTTGCTGCTGCTGCACGCACTGCATTTCATTCCAAGCTTTTTGAGGGCTCAAACTCCCACCAGGGAAGGGAAGAGCAAAGCTTTGAAGAGCCTGCAGCCTGTGCTGCTGCTGCCCTCTCCTGGGTCAGGAGATGGCAACAATACCCAGGAGCAGTATGCTTTCTGTCATCAGAGTGCTTGTTACAGGGCACTTCATTTTCTTTTGCTTACTAACCTTGGAGCATTTCAGGAAAACACAGCAAAATGACAGATGAAAGAAATGGCTTGAGCCATTTTCACTCTTTAGACTTGGTTAAACCCAGATAAGCCAACTGATCGTTTCCAGCACCCACAGCTTGACCCCACTGCCTCACTGTGGGGTGTCCAGCCTGGCTAGAGGTGCTTGACTGGGCAAACCAGTCTCAATTCCAAAGAGCAGGACTTCCAGCCAGCTGAGAAGTGAAGATGTAACTGTATACCCTGAAGTCTACAGCATATGGACAAACAACATGGCCAAGTGACTGTTACTACTTTTCTAAACTACCTGGATCCATTCCTATACTCCATGTACCTACTCCATCATAAAAGACCACCAGACTTGTCAGGTATGATTTGCCCTTGATGAAGTCATGTTGGTTGCCACCAATCACCTCCTCAATTTTCTAAGTGCCCTAGCAGAACCTGAAGGAAGATCTGCTCCATGATCTTGCCAGGCACAGAGGTGAAACTGACTGGCCTAGAGTTGCCCAGCTCCTCCTTTTTTATCTTTTTGAAAACAGGGGTTGTGTTTCCCCTTTTCCAGCCAGTGGGAACTTCACCCAAGTGCCATGACTTCTCAAATATGATGGAAAAGCAGCTTATCAACTTGGTCTGACAGGTCCCTCAGGACCCACAGATGTATCTCATCAGGTCCCATGAACTTTTATACCTTTAGGTTCTTTAGATGTTTTTGAACTTGACCTTCACTTACAGTAGGCTAACCTTTGTTCTCCCAGACCCTGCCTTTAGCTTCAGTAACTTGGGCAGCATGGCTGGAGCTCTTGCCAGTTGAACACCACTGAGTACCTCAGCCTTCTCCATATGCCTTGCGGCCAGGTCTCCTCCTCCTTTCCAGAGAGGGCCCACACCTTCCCTGGCCTTCTTTTATCACTGACATACCTGAAGAAGTTTTTCTTGTTGCCCTTTATGTCCCTGACCAGATTTAATTCTATCTGGGCTTTAGCTTTCCTAACCTGATCCCTGGCTGCTCGGACAACTTCTTTGTAGTCCCCCCAGACTACCTGTCCTTTCTTCCAATCTCTGTAGATTCAATTTTTATCTTTAAGCGTGTCCAGGAGCAACTTGTTCATCTATGCAGGCCTCCTGGCATTCCTGCCTGCCTTCCTCTTTTTTGAGACACATCATTCCTGGGCTTGGAGGAGGTGGTCTTTGAATACTGACCAGCTTTCTCAGGCACCTCTCCCCTTCAGGGCTTCACCCCATGGTACTCAAGCACATCCCTTAAGAGGTCAAAGTCTGCTCTCAGTATGTGTTACTTCCTCTCAAGTCTTCCTTAGTTAGCCTTTTCATTGCTTCCTAGTTGCAAGCTATTTTTTTATCATGAGTCATTCCCAACTCACTGCAGAATTAAATGCTTAATGCACGAGTTTTATAGGCTATTAGGAAAAAAATAGAAAAAAGATCATTCCACTGAGGAGGAGAAAAAAAAAAAAAAAAAAAAAAAAAAAGAGAGAAAACCAAAACCTAATAATAATAAAAAAACCAACCAAAACCAAACCAAACAAACAAACAAAAAAAAAACACAAAAAAACCACCCCACACAACACCCAAACCAAACAAAAAAACCCAAGCCCGAAACGACAGTAGAACAAAAGTCTCATTTCCACCTTTTTCTCCAAGAGGGCAGTGAAAGAGTTGATCAGGGAGATAACCAAGTCCCAAACCTGCATAGTGTCAGGCCAGTGCCTCCATGCTGGTTGCTCCCACGTGGAGCACAAAGCAGCTTATCTCCAACCCACTGCAGGGCAGCATGTGCTTGGGCCATAGGTGCCATGAAGTCCCACCTCACCTCTCTCATGAAGCCTTCTACCTCAGATCCAGCCCCACTCCTAACCTATGCACACATATTCTTACTCCTTATCTCCTCCTTAGCTTACTTTATAGCTCCATTGTTCTTTGTAACATCTACCTACTCCACTGACCAGCCTTCTACCCTGACTTGTTCCCATCCCACACAAGGCATAAAAAAAAAAAATTTATCACAAGCACCACCTGTCATCTCAGAATAAAAGCATTTTTCTTCCAAAATCTAGCTCCAAGTTAATATACAGCTGCTAGGTTAGCAGTGCCTGCCTTGGTACAGGCAATTTTTCTGACAGCACATCTCCATGATCCATTGTAAGCATTTTATTTTCAAGCTAAACTGGACAGGGACCCATTGCTGTTCAAACCTTGCCCAGATGAAAGCGCAGCATCTCACATTCTTACACAACCTCATTTCTCACTGACACTAAAGAACATGGTTTTGCTATTTTTTCTGCAACATGAACAAAAACCTGTTGCCACTCTGATGGGAAACACCACCTCAAGCCCAACAGACCAGACATCAGGACTCCATCAGCACAAAACCGACATTTAAAGTTTGAGTCTTTCTGCAGGTCCTCAAAGTTCACCAACTATGCTTCATTTGCATATAAGAAGTTTTACCAATGACCTCATTTCTATGCTGGCTTTGTACAAATATTTAAGAGACAAATCTAAACTGGAAGGGAACATGATTTCCTACAGATTCTTAGCAAATTTCTAACCATTTTTCAGATGGACTAATATTTGCAAACTCTCTTGCCTTTAGTATGACCTTCATGAAAGCAAACATGCAGCGTGGAAGAGGTTCTACATATGCTCTGACAGCTTTACCTCCCTGATTAATAAAGACACTTCAATCCCATTGAATCATACCTGTGTTTGCTCCATTGCCAGCCATAGCTTGCAGTTAGTTTTCTATTGCTTGGTCTAGCTCTCTAACCACCTTTGCTCAACAGAAAGTGTTTTGCGCAGGGTTGATAAAACGGCTATAAGGGAAGTGATCTCATGATTAGGTAAGACAGTTAACCTAGTGCCTGATGGGAGATGTAGTTTTACAAAAGGACCAAATATTTGCACATTAAGTTGAGGTGATCTTGTGAAAGAAGCAACTCTGATCTCCTGTCTGTGCTAGCACTCAGGGAGTATGATGCAACAGAGCTGCAAAACCTTCAAGCAGAACAAGCTGGTCAGATGGTATTGGGTATCAGAGGACAACAACGTTAGAACTGTCTCCACTTCCCCAGAACATGGGATCCCTATTTGCTTACTGCCTCTCCCTGATTTCTCCCAGGGCATTCTGCTGTTCTCTAGAAGATGCATCTAAGTTTGTTCTGCCCGGTGCACTGTGCCTTAACCATGCTCTTCTGCTGGAAGTATCCCTCAACCTTTAGTCCACTGACCTCACAAGTGGCCCATAAAACAGAGAGAAACATTTTTCTACCAAACAAGCAAGCAAATTCAACGTTAGATAGAAAAGGTCACTGTAGCAGCTGTGCAGGAAGCAGCCCTGGGCTTCTAAAACCAGTTAGTTGATCCCCCCGTTAAGATACATTTTCATATCCTGTTGGGAAGCACCGCTTGAGAGCATTATTTCAGCTCACAGTTTGCTCCAGCTGTACTCACCCACCCTGAGCCACCAATCCTCAAGTGGCAGGGGCTGCATGCACAGCAGTTTTGCAGAAATCTGCATTTTCCAGCAAGTTGTTGTTTGGATACAAACAGAAATTTACTTGGCTCACTGGAGAAAGATACCAGTTCAGAACTAGTACCAAAATGAAGACTGGCTCAATGGGTATAGGCCTACAGCTCATTCTTCTGCTCGCAATTCTGTGGCGGTGGCTGAAAGTCAAGCAGCAGCGAAGAGAGATCCTGCAGTGTGTGGAGTTGGGATGCAGACACATAATTCACAGGGACAGTCCAGTCAGTTACTTCATTTGTGCTCCCCAACCCCAAGGCACTGACTTTAGAAGAAAAAAATATGCCAGCTCAGGTTCACAGGTAATAACATCACCTCAGCTACACATCAGATGATACAGGACTACTGAAATGTAGTTACTAACAAAGACTATAATTATTATTAACCTAATATGTTACCTGACTGTATCTTTATGAATACCAAAAAGTCTTTCTTCAATTCAGCTTTGCATTACAGTAAAACTTCATGTCTAGGCATAAACCAGACTGCCCAGCAGCAGTTACCTGCACTTAAATCAGATATTTTGACTGCCATAAACTATCACTATGAGTGCACAAAAAGCACTACCAGGCAGAAGAACAGATTAAGCTAAAAAAGAAAAAAACAAACATACCAAAACACACAATCAAGGCTGCCAGCCACCAATAAATCCTTTTTTTAAAAGTCACCAGCCAAAGTATTCCATAAGAACTTCCCATCACCCTAAGCTCCAATTGCCAAAATGGTTCATTTTCCACATATTGATCTCCAATTATGTTGGTAAGAGATGGAAGGACAAGTAACGAGTTGGGCAATTCATTATTAAAACAAAACAAAAAACCCCACATTTGCCTTAGAGAATTAGAATATGTAATTCTTGTGTTCTTACAGAAGATGCTCAACGTATAATTCTCACATTCTCAGAGACATATGTATTGTGAACATCCATCTCAAAAAAAGAGAAAAATTATAGTGCTTACTAGAATAAAAACCCAACATCCTTCAGGACACTCTTTTTGCAATCAGTAGTTCATTGAAGTTAGTCCAGCAAAGCTAGACACCCTTTTTTCCTATCTATATATGACAATTATAGAACCCTAAAATTGTATTTACTTTTTTTTCTTTAGTTTCACACTAAACAATAAAAAAATAAGGTCAGATGGTACAAATAAGGCTATGCTGATTTCCCAGGGGGGGAATTAATTTTCCCTCCTCTACCTAACTCAAAGTGCTAGTTTTCCCCGTACTTAGCAAAATTAAAAACACATCAGAAAAGTAGCATTGAGTATTGACCTTGAATAATTTTGTCAGGGTTTATTTTCTTGCACTTGAGTGAGAAATGAGGCCACGCTGTAACAGTCTGGAGAATGTGTCTACCTATGCCAGTACCACACTTCTGACCGTGTCTAATACTACATGGCTTTAGAAGCCATGAGGTTTCTTCTCCTAAAGAAGATTCACTATCAGGGGATACCTAACCATCCACGAGAGATGACTGCTTCAAGAAAGCCCCAAGTCAGTCATCCTTCACAGGGCAACTCAAGATTTTCTCAGCAACTACAACAAATATCATTAGATGCTCCTAAACTCTTGCCCTGCATTGTATCTTGCAACCAGAGTTGTTGTGCAAAAGTTATACCAGCTGTACATTAAAGCACTCTTTCTTGCAAGACAAAGGGCTGTGGCCTGATTTGACTTCTTTGCAACAACCATTTCACATGATTTGTCCCATGCTGAATTCCCCTATGTTTTCAGACGCGATGCCTACCACCTCACTTAAGTTTCATGTATCCTCAAGAACCAGGTGCAGTATAGGAAATCTAAGATCAGAATCACTCCCTGCATAGCTGGAGAAGACAACAGCTTTCCCAGATACCTGCTGCCCATGATGGTTCATTAACACACCAAAAACACCTCACAGGCACACTCCAAAGGAAGGCAAATCCTGACAGGTGCTCTTGAGTCACAAACAAGTTACAGTAACCCAGGAAGAAAAAAAAAATAATTCATCAAGAGAGTTGTGTGCAACACCATGACCTAGCTTCCCATTCCACAACAGGAATCACCTTGGAAATTTTTGGGATACAAGAAACAGCTCATGTGCCCAAAGCCCTAATTCTTTCACCCCTATCTATCTACTTCTCCTTCCAAAAATGTACCTCTCTCATATCTTTAAAACCTCTAACTCAAAAAGCCTCTTACTGCTAAGAAAATAGTCAATTCTTCCTCAACACAAAGCCACTGGGAATACTGACCACAGTCCTGGGATAGCAGGCTGTTCAAGTAAGGGAAACTGATCCTCTTCAGCTCATCTAGCTTCTCCTTCAGCTTCCTGACTTGACTGTCAGAGCGACTGATCCTCTGCCTCAAAAGTTTCAACTCTCCATTCTTCTTTTCTACCTGTTCACGCAAGCAGCACACCTGACTTTTGCTCTGCCTGGAGGAGAAACAGTACGAGTGGAGGGAGTCGATGAGCTTGCAAGCACCCGAGGCGGACATGATGACTTCATTGATTGACATGGGGTTGGCATCTGTGTCACCCTTCCGTCCCACCACAGCCTCGGCAGCAGGCTGAGGGGTAAGGTCTGCTGGGGATGCCGACAAACCCTGGGAAGGTTTCTGAGGGGTCGCAGTGAGGGATGAAGTAGGGGAGTCTTCTGTCGCTGCCTTATCCTGTCCAAGAAGATGGCTACTGCAGCTTGGTTCCATCTCTCTCTTTGGCCTTTTCCTTTCCAGCTGCTCTTTTGGGAAAGATGGCCTCTCTCTAGCATGCTTAGAGGAAAAGCTGTAAGAATGAAGGGAGCCAATGAACTTGCAAGCACCAGAGGCAGGAGGTGTGAAGTCATCGACTGACACACCACTTCTGTCTGCTACCCAGCTCCCTGTCCAGGTAGCTTTAGGACAGTCCTCCACAGACAATCTCTCAGGCTTTTTCTGAGGCCCAGGCTTTGCCACCAAGTGATCACCTAACGTCCTTCTCTGAGGAGTGTCCAGTTGGCTGTGGAGGTTCTCTTCTTCCTCAGACATCGATCCAATTTCTGCTTGCAAAGTTGCCTCCTCCATCTCTTTTGTCCCTTGCATCACCATGAAGTCCTGGCCAGAAGATGAGGTTCTCTGAACTACCTCACAGTCTCCTTCCCTGGAGTCTTCTCCATCCTGCAGTGGCACCTGGCTTGCTATTTTTCTCCTGCTTCTGACATAATCCAGGTTGTCGTGTTTTTTCTCTGCAAGCTGGAAGATAGTAGGGACAGCAGTGGGCTTCAGCAACCGGTGCTGGTCCTCCAGGCGCTTAGAAAAACTGTCTTTGGTGAAATGCTCGCTGCAAAGAAATGAGTACTTGGTGGGAGTCCAGTTGTCTCTCTGAACAGCTTTTAGCCACTGAATCAGACGCTTTGAATCCTTCAGAGGGAATCTGAAAAAGAGATAAAGCCCGTGAAAGGATAAGTTGCATTTTGGAAATCAGAAAGGCTGGTAACTCTTGGGATTGGGAAATTCTTGTGAAAGCTGTATTTTAAGATGTTACACTTACTTGAGAATTATTTCACTTTGGGCTGAAACACTTGATGCTCCTTCACTCTGTTAACAGCTCCACTTCACAAATAGCACAGAACTAAAAAGTGTTGTTTCCCTTCCCTAACCAACCTGTTATTCAGCTGCCCATCTACCTCACGATGAGCACAGCAGCCTGTCAACAAGGAACGAGGATGCGACAAACACCGAAACACCCCAGCTCGGCCAACATGCTGTCCACCTGCTGCCTCTGTAACCCTGCTGATGTTTGCGCCGAGTATATACATGTAAAAACGCCTGGACTGAGAAAAGACACCGAGTAGGTGAACTATGTGCCTTCTCAAAATGGGCTCGCATCGGTCACCTGAGATAAGGACTTTTCCTTAGCAACTCACCTACGGCAGCATCCCCAGCAAGGCCCCTGGTGCAGGCGGAGGGGTAGGGAGGCCACGGAGGGGGCCAGGCCGAAGCGACAAGGCGGCCAGGCCGAGGCGTGAGGCTGGGGGCCCCGGCCCTACGACAGCGAGGGGGAGCCCCCCGCTGCCCAGCCCACTTCTGGAAGCGTTAAGGATTCCAAAGCCGGTCCCCGGCCCTGAAGAAAACAAAGGGCGGCCGCTGCCGCTCGGGGCCCGGAGGTGCCGAGAGGGACAGGCAGGCACGACGGAAAAAGCGCGGCGAGGACACGCAGCGGCTCCAAGGCCGGCAGTCGGAGCGGAGCTGAGGCGTAAGGGAGGCCCGGCCGCGGCACCTGCGGAGGGCCAGGGGCGGCGGGGCTGAAGCGGGTCGAACGACCGCCCTTACCTGTGGAAGGAGACGGCGCCCCGGTGCGCCTTCCCCTGCCGGTTGGAGCAGTTGGCGGCGGCGCAGCAGATCACCATCTCCGGCCGCCGCCGGCCGGGCCCGCCCCGGCCCCCGCCCGCCGGCCCGGGCTGCCGCCAGCCGTACAGCAAGATGGCGGACTCAGGTCACCCCAGCCGCCCCTCCGCCGTTGGGGAAGGGGTTTCTGTACGGCACTGCCGACAGTCAAGATGGCGGCCACCACAGGCGGCCGCCATTTTGGTCAAGGCGCCTCTGTACGGCGCCGATGCTGTGGCGAGGGGAGGGGAGGGGAGTGGGGTCTCTCCCGTCGCTGCTCGCTTGCCTTCTCTGATCTGTGTGGAGTCCGCTTCCTGACGAGCCTCTTGGTCCAGAACGGCCGAGCCCTCAAGTCCTTCTCCGAGAGGGGCCGGCGCGGGGGGGAGGGTCACCCTCCCTAGGAAAAAGGGGTGGGGCTCGGCCGGCTCCGTACAACACGATAGTCGCGCCCATATGTCGGAACTTCCCTGGGCGCACGTATGGGCTGCTCCCGCCGGCGTCATGCGTAGCGAGCGGGCGCCCTTACGCGCCGATACGCCGTCTCCTGAAGCCCTGGCTTCGCTGTCAACCCGACACCTTACCCTGTCTGCACGGCCTCTCCGTACGGCAATATGGCAGCCCCCAGTTCTCAGAGGAAGCCGTGCGGCGCACTGTACTGTGACGAGCGGTGCCGGCAGCCAACCGCCGCGGAGGCACGCGGCGAGCTGCACTCCTATTGGGCTGGCACCGCCCTCTCGCCGGCAGCCGCGCAGGGCTGCGCCGGGGCGTATGTGTCGGTGGGGACGGCAGCGTCCGCAGCCCGTGGCGGGGCCGCCGCCATGGACGCAGGTGGGTAAGCGGCGGCGGCCCCTTCCCGTACCGTGGCGGGGGGAGGGCGACTGCATTGCCCCGCAGGAACTCCCGGCCCCGCGGCCTTTTGGGGCCTGCGCTTTCCGTGGAGGTCTAGGCCTGAGCGGCGCGGCCTTTCCGGTAGCTCTGAGGTAGGGCTGTTGACTGGCCGGTGTCAGAAGGCACCGGTCACTGAGCACAGCTCTGGAAACGGTTTCCGCTGCTCTGTGCGGCCTTTGGGGCTCTGTCCGCCTTCCGTGGGGGGTGTGGGGGAAGGCGGTGGCTCGGGGCGACCCGATGATGGCTCCGTTATCGCCGGTGTCTGCTGCTGCCGGTTAGAACCGAGAGGGACCCCCCTCCTCAGGGTAGAGCATCCTCCTGCCCTTCCCAGCTCGTCTTCTGCCGCCATCCCTAAGGAGCATGGAGCTCTTCCGCGTCGCTGGGCCTGGACGGGGCCCCTCGGGAAGTGAACTGGAGGATGAAAGCGGCGGCAGGGCAGGTGCCCCCGTGCCCCACTCCTAAGCGCCGCAGGCGCCTTCTTCTGCGGGGGGGGGGACTACTACTGAGATGGCTGTGGACCTGACAGGCAGACTTTGAACTGTTTGCTCCGTGCCTCCAAGAAAATGCCACTCTCCAGTTGATTGACTTTCCTCCCTTAACTTCTCATTGTGGCTTAGATAATAAGGATTTGTCTTGTAAGATCTACTGGGAAAGATTTCTTCTGCAAAGGCCAGAAATAAGGGTTCAGGCTGTTCTTTAGTTATCTGTTTTGTAGGCATTTTTCAGCAATTATCTTTAATAACACATTATATTTACTTTTTTTTTTTTTCCTTGACTCTCTTAAAATATTCTACATCCAGTAGCATTCCTCCTCTCTGCTCGTCCTTGGGTGATGTACTGATCAGCTGATAATCATCTTCCCCATTTCTGATTCTTATCTGGCAGTGTTAAGTGGAGGCTGAAGGACTTGGGGAAAGTGTTCATTCTTTAAGCTGTTGCAGGCGCTGCCTAAGGAGCATTACTGTGTTGCAGAGAGAGGCCTTTCTAGAGGCTGGAGGAAGCTCAAGAAACAATTTGGAAAGGGAGGTATTGCAAAGCTCATTTTTCCTTCAGTGTAATACTCCAAATCTCTGCTTCAGCATTTTGTGTAAAGTTTTTTCAACAAAACATCTAAGCTGTGTAGGTAAACTGTAACCAAGGTGATTGATGCTGCAATGAGCATTAGTTGTTTTGCTGTGCAAATCACAGGGAAAATCACTTGCCATATTTCAATCTGAGTTATCGATGTTTTCACTTGTTGTTTGTTTCCTGAAGTTGATAGAGAAACAAATGGCTTTCGTTTTGATAAAGTTAGTGGTTGTCAGGGACTTGATACTTGCCATAAACACATACCTTGCCTTCAGCACGTTTGCAGACTGACATCACCAGTCAGGGTCTGCCCCCAGGTGCTTGGCTGTGTTTCTTTATGTAGGAGCTAATTACAAGCTGGGATAATGTTTCAAGCTCATCTTTTTTATCGTACAGTTTAAGAATATAACAAGGGAGGCAAAGTTTCACCCTCTACCTTAATTCTGTGTATTAACTCGGTTGTCGGTCAATGTCAAGGTGATGCTATGTAGTTTTTCAATAACCTTGCACATATGTTTAGTAAACTGATACTCAAAGCTGCTGATACGGCAGGCATGTGCAAGTGTGTGCTTCATACAAGGCAGGATCTTGTTCTCTGATGTGCTACCTTACAGCTTCGTAGATAGAACCACGTGCACAATAGTGGAAGAAAACTCAGACATTCAGCTTTACTGCTGGTATTTAACGTGATTTTAGTTTTAATGCCTTTACTAGGTTGTTTAATATAGATGTTTTCTGTAGTGGTGCGTACAAAGCTTTGCCTTTTCTGTCAACACTTTCTAGGGAGTGTGTGAGATGAGAATGTGTTCTAGAATGCTACAGCAGACCCTGTGGAAGCTGTGTCCATGGGGCAGAGATCCATCCACCTTGTCATCATTCGCAGCATGCTTGCAGCTCCTGGAAAGCGAGGCTGCCATCCTGAGGGTTTTTTCTGCAGGGCTGCAAACTCTGGTTTTTTTAACTATAAATCCACTGTGCGCAGAAAGAAGTTGAGCTTGTGCATTTGATGTGCATGCAGATTTTCTGCAGAGGCTACTGCTTTGCTGTCCTGGATGCTCAGAGGTCAATTTTTAAAATAGATTGAAGGCTTCTTGAAGGTGAAGTTTTGGAGTCCTGCCCGAGAAATTTGCTGATCTCGGACAACTTCTACAACTCTGAAAGGAACATCTTCAAATAGGATTTCTGTTGGGGGAGCTTCTAGTTTTATTTATTTTCAGACCCTTCGCCTCTAACTACAAGAGGGAGAGAAAGGCTCCTGCGCAAGCTGCGACACTCATTGTACCCCTGCCTGAATTGTTTAGGTCACACTGGCTCATATTTAGCTCATATGGGCAATAGCAGAACGCATGTAGTTCGTAAAAAGTGCCATAGCTTATCAAGGTAGATGTTTGTAAAGGAAACACTTAATGGCTTCAAACCTTGTTGGGAGTTTATTGCTCCCATGACAGAATTGTTGATACTAACTGTGAGCAGTCACTCAAATTTTCCTCCCTGGGAAGGTGAAACCTTAACTGTTGCGTTTAGAGGTTGTGCTTTTGCAGATAGTGGTGAGCATTTTCTTCCAAAAAACCAACACGCACTCTAATGTCTGACCACATCTTGTGGATGTGCAGCTGGACCTACAGGACCTTTGTGCAGAGCCCTGATGTTGGGCATTCAGCTGAAGGACTGCAAGTCTGGGACTGTGCTCCCGAGTGTGCAGTGTTGTGGCACTTGCAGTTTGCAAGCACTGCATTCCTTCAATATGCAGCTGGTCCAGCAGGTATCCTGGGAGACCATCCCACTGGCTGACCCCTTCCTCTCCAGCTTTGATTCAAGGGGAAAGACTCCAGCAATCCCTTTCCAGCAGATCCTTGTTGTGAAGCTGCTGGCTGCAAATCCTGTGCTTGCTAAGGACCTGTTGCCCTGCAAAATGTGGAGCCACAAAGAGTGACATTTGAGAAGGTGAGGAAATATTGCTAGGAACGAGAAGGATGGTGGGTAGCTTGATAGTTTCTGTCTCATCCTTGTTTCAGTCATTTTATTTAAGCTATTTGAGAATCTTTTGACAGAGAGATAGATTCATGGCAAGCTTGAGAAGTGACAAACCACAAAGGATTCTTTAAAAGCCGAGAACCTCAGATTTTATGTTAAGACTGTACCTGGTAATGCACTGAAAAAAAAAAAAATATCCTAATGCCTAGTCTCCTTTACAGCTGTGAGAATAAAGTTATAATGTCTCATCCCAAAGGGAAACTTAGGAAAATTAGGGAGAAGGTAGAAGGTGATGCACACCTGAGAACATTTGTAGAAATCACATTGCTTCCTTCCCTGGAAAGAAATCTGCAACACTGAGTGAGAAAGGGAGCAAAGCAAGCCAAGCCATTAAGTGAAGAGAGACATGGAAAGCATGGGCTGCTAGAGGTTCGTAACACTTGGCTAGTATGTGGTAAAGAAATTCTTAATTTTCCTGCTGAAGTTCATTAGAGGAAAAGATTGAATTAATTTGCTGAAACTTTACTTTGCATGCAGAATTACTTGCTTAGCTTGCTGTTGAAAAGTCACATTAGAGGATGGGAATGGGAACATGTGGTCCGTGCTAGCCTCAATGTGTCTGAAACAGCCTTAAATCTTTTGGGCTAAGGTTAGGGCCAGAGTCTAAATTAAAAAATTGATTTGGGAGCCTATTTTCATCTTTATTGACAGGATTCCTGCTTAAACAGTGGTTGCTCTTAGTGATGGTGTGTTGTTGCTGCTGCTTGACACTTGGAGTTGGAATTTCAGGTCAGAAAGCCCAGGGGCAGAAGACTGATGAGGTGCCTACAGGAGGCCAAAATATCTCGTTTAGCTTGTTTGCTGAGCACACCATGAAGTATCCAAGATGTTTGGAAGGAGGGGGAGCAGAACCTTGTGGTGACTTTCTGGAGTTATTGTTGATGCAAATCGCCCAATTTCTTATTTACTGGTGCACCATGTGATGCTTGAGAAAGCTAAGCAGGGAATGACTGTGAGGAAAGCTCATCGATGAATGACTTCTACTTGAGAGAAGCATGAGGTCTGTTACGTAGACAGCACTGGAGAAAAGCAGCAGATGAATCCTGTGAAGTAAAAAGAGAGGTGCATCCCACAGAGGGTGGTGACTCTTACAGCAGACAAGGCTCAGAGGACCTTGTGGTTGTTTAGTCCATTGCTGCATTTTAAACTTCTGTCATGTTACCACAGACTTTATTGCGTTTTCTGTGAGAGATATTTTCAGTAGCCACTTCAACATTTACAAAACAGTCGGTCTTAGTTCTGATTTAAATTTTATAGGTGCTTTGTTAAAGAATTGACACCTACTTTAACATGCAGTATTTCCAAATACAGACCACACACCAAATACAGAGCACACTTCATCCAACTCTCCTTTTTTTTGTCTCCCCATTGCCTGTGCCTTTTGCATGGAAGCTTAAGCTGCCCTGATCCAAGGACAGTCTTTGCTGCTGAGTTGCTCTGTAGTGGTCATGTAAGAGGATGGACATCTAGGCACTGATGGAAGCCATACTGTGAAGGGAGCCAGTAAAATAGATGTTAGATTTCTCTCTTGCCTGTGAACAAGTACATCTCTGCACAGCTTTGCATTCCTTGGGTCTTACTGTGACATCTGTAAAGGTAGTGCAGCTCCTCAGGTTGTGGGCTGTTTTCAGCGCAGGATTCATCGCACCTTGAGGAGGACTAGGACTGACTTGCAGAGCAAGATTGAGTTCCCATCTTAATGCGATCTGTGCTTTTTGTGTTCTACCACCAAAACTTGTATTCTCCAGAAGAAGGATTTTAATCACTTTGCTCACTTTAAAAGAGGACCTTGATATCATTGCTGATGACATGCACAATGATGACCGTTCTGGGAAATGGAGTGCAGCTGTCAGCTGAAGTCTTAGATGCTTTCTTGACTGTTTTTTGCACTGGGCAGAACCTGAAGCTGACCTAACCTGGAAATCCCTCTGCTCTTCTGCTTGTGGAGCAGCCAGGAAAGAGCCAGGGCTGCATCCACTCTCTGTGCCTTCCAGGCTTCGCGGTTGCCAGGGGAGCCATACTGTTTCTTGCCAGCTAGAGCCAGGTGCTCTGGGTGTGTAAGTTTCTGGGCCATGGCAGCTCTGATTCCATAATTTTGTATGATTTTTAAAACAAAAGGCAAAGCTATGAAAGATATGTAACTACTTCTTTCTCTTTCTAGCTACTCTTACCTATGACACACTCAGGTTTGAATATGAAGACTTCCCTGAGACCAAAGAACCTGTTTGGATCCTCGGCCGCAAATACAGTGTTTTTACAGGTATTTTGCATGCACAATGCAACGTGCTTTACCACTCAAGAGGACTTTGTTAGTGTTGCACTTTGTTTTCTGTCAGGAAGCTGACCATAAACCTTATAAGCACACAAAGCATGTGGACTGTAAATGCCTTGCTTCTGTCTGTTGGGCCATCTCCTCAAACTCTGGAATATTTTTGTGCAGAAAGTTACCATATAGTAGTTACTGGAATTTGTGTCATGAGGCCACGGGGGTTGAAGCAAGAGGATAGCTCAGGGGAAATGCAAGAGAATGGTTTACTGCTTCATAATTTGCCTATGGCATAGTGTCTTTGGGTTGATTGCAGCTATTTCGGAGGAACAAGAAAGTTTCTTCTGCACAGTGGCACTGTCCTGTTCGTCAGCCAGATTTTGCCTCTCTGGGCATGCAGACTGTGTGAGGAGCAGAATGCTGCTGTTGTTAGGGAAGGTGAGTGGGAGATGGATTTAGCTGTTTTTTGTGCTACTCTCATGTGTGTGCCTTTTGATGCTGAAAATTTTTCAGAGAAAGAAGAGATCCTGTTGGATGTGACCTCTCGGTTTTGGTTCACCTACAGAAAGAACTTCCCCGCTATTGGTATGTACTGTGGGCAAGTCTGAGTACATCCTGGAAATTATGATAATCTGGTTATCTCTATCTAATACAAGTCCCCGCAAGCATAACATTAATGCTTTTCTCTTTATAAGAATCTGAAATGCAGTTCATTTAATTGATAGGATAGACTTTTAGTTTAACTGATGATGACAGTTCCTCATCCGCTTGGGTATGAGTGATAATGGTAATTTTGAAAAGGACAAAAGAATGAGTTCAGACAGCTTACCTAGAAACATGTTTTCTTTGAGCAACATGGGAAGGTTTTTGTACTTCATGTTCATTAGGTCCTGCAGAAGTCTAATGTGAAATTATTTAATGATACTCGGGCTTGAAGTGGTTTAAAATGATCCTCTGTTTAAGGCTTAGGGCAAGCCCACGTGAAACCCAGAGCAAGATTTCTATTAGGCCCCTCCCTCCCAGGGGAGGATAAAAAGGGGAATAAGGAAAAAGAAAAATGCCTCATCCAAGACTGGAAGTTAAGACTGTAACAAATTTAATGAGTAATAGGAGAAAAACAGAAGGAATATTAAGGGAAGAAGGATATAGAACTCTATACAAAGCCTGCTCTCGGATGGCAATGGATCGTGCGGTGCACATGGAGTCAGGGCCAGCCCTGCTGAGATGCGATCGCAGCTCCCAGAGCCCAGGGAGGAAGAGCACCTCTGACCTTCCTTTCTCCTTCTTATGGGGAGTGTGGCAGGGAAGGGGAGGGAATAACAGCTGCCCTCTGACTCCTAAGGGTCCTGGGGTTACCACCTGTTCTTCCCCACTCAGTCTGTTCACCCTTAAACCACAAGAATGATGAAAGCTAGAGAGATACAGAAATTTCTGCCTTTGTGCTTCTGCTCTGGACTATGTGTGGGGGTTTTGTTTGTTTGTGTGGGAGGGTTTTAAATG
The DNA here is from genome assembly GCA_024611175.1 of Megaceryle torquata. Taxonomy (NCBI): domain Eukaryota; kingdom Metazoa; phylum Chordata; class Aves; order Coraciiformes; family Cerylidae; genus Megaceryle; species Megaceryle torquata. Next base: position 34,795 of record JANIJG010001609.1, on the reverse strand, counting down.
CCTTAAGTGGCTGTTACACACAGGAACTGTAGTAATACCAGGAACATTTCCCAGGGAACTCAAAGGAGGACGTTTTGGTTTGTAGATTGTCTGCACATCTCTTCTGTGGTTTGGTTTTCTGTACTGGGTGGAAGATGTATCAGAAGTTATTTGAGAGCAAGTAAAGGGGATTCCAAGCCCCATCTGTGTACCTACTGTCAGCATCATCCCTGGCAACGAATGGGGAAAATGGCTCAGATCTGTAAAAGAGACTTCTTGGTATCTGGTCCTTCTGGCTTGTTCTGTTCTCTCCCTATTGGGAAACCTTTGCCTAACAAGCTATGAGACATCTCTGATGCAGTTTAATCCCTTTAAAGGCACATTTCTGAGCCATAATTAAACTTGTGTTTGAAATTAAATGGTTTAGCTATGCATGTGTTTAACTATGGCTCACAAACACAATTGGGGTTTCTATGTGAGTTATTAAAGGGTGGGTGTGAAAAGAAATCCCATTTTCTGAGTCATTTCCCATTTATGGTATACATATATGGTGTGTATGTCACACAGTAAACCTTTTCCTTTTTCAGTCTTTTCTTCTCACATTCATCCCTTTTATTGTTGGCCACTTCCTTCTGTGCTTGCCCACTTAAATACTGTAGGCTCTTCAGAGGATAAGGGGAATGTCTTATGCTAACTTTGTAAAGCATTGCCAATTTTGAATGTTACGTATGTTATAAACTGCTGGGAAAAGAACAGAAGATAGCTGCTGACCATACAGAAGTTGATTAAATAGTTCTCTTGGATGATTTTCTCCCTGTGCTTTTTGTGCAGAGTAGTTGCACAGGCTCAAAAGAAGAAAGCAGCATTACAGAGAAACTACTTCCACAAGCTGTGCTAAGGCGCAGCTGGCTGTGTGCTTGTAAGACAGCTCACTTGCTGTGATCACACTAAGCATTCTATCTGTGAAGCTTGTAATAATCGCCAGAGCTTCAGCGCAGCAGCAGTTGGCTTTTGAAGTTCTGTCAGGGAAGTGCTTCCAGCCTGGAGGCCTTTGTCTCAGACTTCCCAGCATGAGTTAATATCCATCTTATTCTCCAGTGTTATATAGTGTGTGGCTTTTTTCATTGCTGGGATGGATTTTCTTTTTAGGCTGGTGGGGTGGGTTTTTTTGACATATGTTGTTCACTTTGGAATCTCATCCAGTCATAGCTGCTTATGATGTGGGAATTCCTTGGGACTGATTTGTTTTACATGATGAGCTGCCTTGTCAAGACAAGGATTACAAGAAGTTGGCTGTAATGAGCACCTCTGTGTAGAAATGTGTCTCTGAATTGGGCTGGGTGTCTGCAGCTAGGCTCGAGGGCTCTTGTGCTCCTGAGAAATTAATCTCTCTTTCTAGTTGAATTGTTTGGATTTCCCTTTGAAGGCTTTTTCCCTTTTAGTTAGCATTAGAGGATTTTGTTTTTGAGGGATGCCATTAAGTTATTCAGAAATAACTATATTTTTGCTTCTCAGCCTTGAGTATATGAGCTAAGGTAGTCTTTGTTCCCTGCCTGATTTCTTGGGTGAACCTACTACCTGTGCAGACTTAGTGCTTTCATTTCTTCTCCCTCTTGGCACTCTTTTACTATTCATTACATATTTTCTTTCCTTATTTACAGGAGGTACTGGTCCCACATCTGATACTGGCTGGGGATGTATGTTGCGGTGTGGCCAGATGATTTTTGCTCAGGCCTTGGTCTGCAGACATTTGGGAAGAGGTAAATCAGTGCACAGCCCATACTGACTTCCATGGCCATGAGCTCCCACAAGTGCAGTGCTCGTAAGGACAGCAGATAATAATAGCACAGCTGGGAACTGCTGAGGGCTCTATAACTCCTCTGTCAGTCTTTTCAAGTTCAGGGCTGTTGAGGGAACAGTCTGCTGAAAAAAACCCTCCAGCAAGTTTTTCACTGCTGTCTAAAACTTTACAGAGACAGGTGCAGTTGTCTGAGCCTTAAAACAAAGGACAGCCCTGTAACATGGTACTTAAATCTACTGAAGAGGCAAGCACATACTAGTTTTTTCTTGAAATGTTTTTTGTATCACTGAAGTTTTAAACAATGTAGTAGATGGATTCTTGTTTATAGTTGTTTTGTCACAAAGGCCCAACTGAGTATAGTCTCCTCTCCCTGAATACTTCTGTTCTTATGCTTGACATATGCTTGGTATGTCAGCAGCTACACCAGAGTGGTTTTTTGACAGTTGTTGATGGTCTTTGAATTTGTGGGAAATTATTTTTGTAGTGAAGTCACCTGTTTTTCCCAGAGTATGTAGCTCACACCTGTCAATGAGAAATTTTTCACTATGAGAACAATTAGCCATTGGAATAATCTCCCAAGGGAGGTAGTGGATTTCCCTACACTGGGCAGTTAAGACTCAGCTTGACAGGGTGCTGGGCCATCTCATTTAAACTTTTTTTTTTTTTTTTAACCTTCAAAGATGGGACTAGATGATCCTTGAGGTCCCTTCCAGCCTGGTATTCTATGAATTGTATCTTATTTCCCATATATGGGATGGAGGTACAGTTTGTTTTCTGATTCTTTCTTTGTGTTTCTGTGGATGATATTCCTTTGCCCAAGCTGTGAGAAAGCTTACTTAGGTTTTAAAATTAATCCTTTAGTATTTGGAATGCCTCAGATGCCTAGTAATAAGATAGAGATATGAAAATTGGGTCAGTTGATTGATGCACAGGGAAGAGAATTGTAGCTCGTGGCCTCTCTTTGCTAAAAAATACCATGGTTTGTTTCATATATCCCCTTGTCTGTCTTAGACTGGAGGTGGATAAAAGGGAAGAGGCAGATGGATAATTACTTCAACGTTCTTAATGCCTTCATTGACAAAAAAGACAGCTACTACTCCATTCACCAGATAGGTAAGAATCTGTGTACTGAAGAGCGTGGTGATATTCAGTCTGGGTTTCCCATGTATACAGAACAATCAGTCTGTTTTACTAGCTTAAGAAAAAAGAAATTACAAAAAAACCCACACAGACAACCCCCACCCTGAAAAAAAAAAAAAAAGAGAGAGAAAACAACAACAAAAAAAAAACCCCAACCAAACAAGAAAAACTGAAAACAATGAGCAGGTCAGGTAGTACATGGTAATATGCTGCTTCTTTTCTGATGTGATGTGAAACTACCACTCTTTTATTATGGATTATGATGGATTTTTCTTCTTGACTTCATTAAGGCCATCAGATCTGCCTAATGCTTTAGGTTATACTGAGCACCACTTTCCGTATGCTAGCTAGCTGAGTGAGAGGAGCACATGTGGTTGCTCTTCTTACTGGGACCTTGTAATATGAGAAGGTTGCTGAGTGAAAAAATTCTCTGAAGTAGCAAAGTGACATCCTTCTATAGTCCATTTGCTATGAACTTTCCTGGTATATAGAAGAGAAGCAGCCAGTTCTAGTTTTTCTTACAGGATATTAAGGCATCCCTAGCTTCAGTGAACAGAATTTCAGATTACAAAGGTAGTCTGGTAATCAAACACTCCAGGAAAAATTTCTTCTGAGGTAATACTGCCTTTTGAACTTCTGTGTGATTGCATTTTGGGGAAAGGATTTGCTTCACAGTCCTTCAAGATATGCTTGTCTCTCCCATCTACATTAAGATACCTCGTGAAAGGGTAGATTCTGCTGACTCAAAAATGTTGCCAAGTGAGATTTCTTTCCTACTAAATACAAACTCTGTTTAGGAAAGGGTGTGGTGTAGGTGAAATTACTTGCAAATTTTTTTTATTTTTATTTTTTTCCCTGGGATGCAGCCCAGATGGGAGTTGGCGAGGGAAAATCCATAGGTCAGTGGTATGGACCAAACACAGTTGCACAAGTGCTCAAGTAAGTGCTTCATTTTTTTTCTTTGTATCTTTTGGAGCATGCAGTGGCGTCATTGGCTTTTTTGTACCTCATTGGCTTTTTTGTACCTCCTAGCTTACTGGTTTCAGGTGATGAACTGAAGTGCAGCCTGCTTGACTTTCTCAATCTACTTGGGCAAGAATTTGAAAGGAGCCCTTTTTTCACTCAGATGCTGTCAGGATGTGAGAGAAAAGAGATTTCAAGTTGAGGACAACCCCCAGAAACGTGTCTCCACATCCCCCGAGTAATGTACTTGCCACTAGAACTAAATGCAGTACCCTGCAGCGGACTAGAAGCAAATGTCAGAGTAGATGATTGCTGCCATTATTTGGATCTTTGATAGCCTCTGAGTTGCTTCTGCTGACCTGATAAGAGTATCATCACTGTCAAAAAGCTGCCAGTGAGCCATCAAGCCACTGAAGCATCAGCAGAGGAAAGCATTAATATTTGCTGCCTGGGTTCCATGATGACAGGCAGAGGATCAGAGTGGTGCTGGAGCATGGACTCACTTGAATAACTGGAATACACTGTATTTTGAGAAACATTCTTCCTCCTGTCACCTTTCTTCTCTCGCTTGATTAGATGAGCTGATAGCTCCCAGCAATAGGCTAGGATTGCCTAAAAGCAGCTTTCTCAGATCAGACAGTATACTGAATCAGCCCAAGGTCTGGTATAGGTGATCAGGAGATATATACATAAAGTAAAAGTGTTTTATTTATTTTAATTTTTTATTTTAAATTTATTATTTTATTTTTACACTGTCTCACTTTCTGGTAGTCAGCAGTTATGGGATTTGAGTGGAGATTGTATTGGGACGCCTGTACGTAGTAGCTGTTGAGGGACTTCTAAGGTGTGGTTCCATTTGCCATTTTGTTTATTCTTCTGGCCATAATAACTGGTGGCAATAAAATCTACAACTCTGATATGTGTATAAAAGAATACTTTACATCGTAATTGATGAAAGCCAGTCTTTCCAGTTTCTCCTTTCTGTTACACTACCATCTTTGTCCTGTAGTTGTAAATAATCCTTGACTCTTTTTTTTTTCTTTTCTTTTCTTTTTTTTTTCCTGTAGGAAACTTGCAACTTTTGATACATGGAGTTCACTGGCAGTACATATAGCCATGGACAACACAGTAGTGATGGAAGAAATCCGTAAGTATCACAAGGAGTTAGAATGTGGTGTATCCTCCAGCAGCAAGAAGCCAGAAAAAAAAAATGGAGAGAGCATATAGCAGTAAAACACAACAAGCATGAAGTACATGTTCTGTCTTAAAGCTGTGGCCAAGCATGCTAAATCCAGACAAGAGCTGCTGTGCTAGAGCCATGAAGTCCCTTGTTTGATTTCTGCTTTATCTGTTAAAGCCTCAAACTTGGCACTGTGGTCTCTGGATTTGGAGACAAGGTCTGCTGACCTTCAGACAATAGGTGAGAGCTGCTTGGAAGGTAGTGTCAAATTTATGGCCACAAGTAGCAAGCAGTAAATGACTGCTTCCTCATATAATGGGGTAGGAATATCTCTGCTCTTAGGCAGAGTAAGAAAACTTGAACAGAACACTGAAGAAGAAGATGAACAGAATTGGTAGGGGAAGTGAGAAGAAGGGGATCCATCTCTGGAGTGGACTCTCATCTTTTAAGGAATGCTCACTGGTTGTTGTTTTGGTTTGGGGTTTTTTTTGTGCATCCTGACAATAGGATGGCTCTGGAGGCTGAGCAGCTGTGCGATGTGTTCATTCCTGCCATGCTTGCTCAGGCTGCAGTGCCACAGTAACCAAAGCTGAATGCCTGCATTGCTGGTTGCTGCAGTCCTGCATGGCCCAAGCCTTCCCCTTGCTTGCTTTAGTCTAGATCATGAGGCAGTCTGCTTACACAGCACAAAACCATGCAATGTTTTCTGCCAGGCACATAGAACAGTCCAGTGAGCACTGGAGCTGCTACTAGGTTACAGGTGAGCTGTAGCAGTCATCCTTCAGACTGGCTTTGGCTGCTACAGAGCCAAAATCAGTTAACGGGAAATTTGTCCCTAGAGTGCAGGACAGTTGCTTTACAAAGTCACATCTCTTTTCAGGTAGTCTCAATTGAGAGGACGAGAAATGTAGGCTCTGATTGAGAAGTGCCTGTCTAATCTTAGATACGTGTAGTCCTGTGAAGGCATGTGCTGATGCCCTTGGCATAAACAAGGGCCAGGATGAAAACAGAAATTGGATTTAATCTTTCGTCCTTAACCCGAAAACATTACTCCTAGAACTGAAGGATTCTGGTTGCAAGGCTTGGGTATGCTGCAGGTTCTTGTCTGTGTGGCACTGACTGTTCAGCTCTGACAGTACTTCAAGTAATGTGTCCATACAGCTTGTAACATGAAGGGGATGTTTCTTTATTTTCCTCAAGCATGAATCATAAAGTATCCATTCGGGGCCTGAAAGTCACTGTATTACAGGTCTCGTGTTATATGTCTGTAGGTGTGTGTTATGTATCTTGTGCCCCAAGCATCTGTCAGTGAAGCATTCCGAAGTTAATGTTGTTTCACATGTCTGTTAAATTCTGTCACTGATACTGTTCAGCCTGAGGTTCATAGGAAATGGCTTTTGCTAAAGCAGTGAGGAAACATCCATCTTTACCCCTTCTGAGTCAAGTCTGTTGTATCAGGAAGAGGCTATAGTTGGGCATTGGAGATCCTGTGCATCAGAAAGGTGGTGAGAAACCAAGACAGTAAAGCCAGTACCTGATAGCAACAGCCACAGCAGGAGAGATGTGTCAAATCTGTTGGAATATGTTTGCAGTAAGTGGCTAAGATCCATCTGGGGAGCTTTAGGTAGGTTCTGCTGTGCTGTGGCACCACAGTGCTGCAAAGCCTGCCAAAGAAGCAGGGTGAATTTGGTCTGTGTTGAGCTCCCTGCTACTTAAACTTGGGTTCAATATGTTCATATCACAGTGCAGGACTGCCAGTTTCTTTCCCTGATGAGGAAACTTGCAGTGACACCCCTTTCAGCAACAGCCCTGACTTGGCAGCTGATTTCAGATCATCAGAACAGGCAGGCTACTGCAACAAAGAAAACCTGCACGGTCTTTACTAGTTTACCAGGATAAATTAGTATGAATAATGACTTTCCATTTTCTCAGGATGTCCAGTAATTAAACAGTCTGTGCATGAGAGATGCACACATATACCTTCTTGCTCCTTGAGGGAGCAACCCTTGAGGGTTGCTCCTATAGGGAGCAACTGCAAACTCTAGTGCAGGTTGTCTCTCATATCAAGCCTTTAGATCAAAGGACTATTTCTTCTAACCTTGGGTGTAATATTCTCCTTGTTCAGCTAGGCTCAAAGCTCCTAGTAGTGAGCAAACATTCTGCTGAAACGGCTGGTCATGAAGGTTTATATTGTGTCCTGCCTGCTAGAGTGTCCTGGCATTCAGCTTAGGCCAGGGAAGAATTAAATGAGCCTCTGGCATTTAGTCCAATTGCCCTGGCTTTATGATTAAAGTGCTGTGGGTTTCTTTGGGATTTGTTTTTTTTTTTTCTTCACACACCCAGCAAGTATTGAAATTGGCCAGTAAGACAGGTAGGCATGGAGATGTTTCTGTACCATAATTTACATAACAGGGTTGCATTACAGCCTGGCTGTGTGTTTGTCAAGTCTGTAGAAGGATGTTGCATATGCCCCAAGGAGTTCTACTGCACCAAATCTTAGAGACGGACCTCATGCTGAAATTGCAGAGTTTGTTGATCATCCTGCTTTAGTTTCTCTAGAGTAGCTTCTGAATGATCCCTGATAAAATTTGTGAAGGCTTTAGTGAACTTTAGGAAAATTACAACTACACCGTATTTCAATCTTGTTACAGTGCTAATTACAGTGAATACTTCCTGTGTTAAGCCGTTTATGCTTTCTTCATTCAGCTCAACTGTCTTCATATCCCCCATGTACTCCTTCAGAGGTGAACACTCCAGATTTTTCTTTCTGCCTACATGCTTTCTGAGTTCAGGACTCTTATCTGACCTACTGATCAACTTGTTCAACCTTGTTGGCACAGGTTGTTGCTTAGCTGCTCACCTGCTGGAAGAATTTGCATTTTAATGGCCCACCAGATGGTGGCTGTGAGTACAGCATGCTCTGGCATAATCTTGATGTAAGCTTAGATGAAATGCTGAGCCCTCCCAGAAGTCCTGCAGGGAGTACATGCATCACACGATCCCAGCACTGGATCTCTTCAAGCTTTTATCTTAATTAAGTGCTGTATACTTTTAGTTAACAGCAGTTGTTGATCAGAGCTTGAATAGAATTACTCAAGGTCTAGAAACAGGAGTTATTTCTCATTATTTCTGCTCATGTTCCCTTTCTGTAGGGCGGTTGTGCCAGTCCAACTTCCCGTGTGCTGGAGCTGCAGCATGCCCTTCTGTGGAGTCAGACGTACTCTACAATGGGTACCCAGAAGAAGCAGGGGTTAGAGATAGGCTCTCACTGTGGAAACCACTGGTGCTGCTGATACCTCTCCGCCTTGGGCTCACAGAGATCAATGAAGCCTATATTGAAACACTAAAGGTAGGGGACCTGGAGCTGAATTCCTGATGTTCTGATGCTTAAGGACACTGTTATTTATTAAGTGTTTTCTGGAAGTTGATTTGGGGGCAGAAATGCTTGGAAGTAGTTGTCCTGTTTGCAAAATAAAAATGTGTTTAGAGACAGTCCTTGTCAGAGGTAAGGATAAGGGTTCTTGCTGGCTATAGTCAGGAAAATGTGTGGGAGCTTTGGGGGGCTGGGGCCTTTTTGTTTCATTTGGGTTTTATTTGAGGATCTTACTTGATAACTTAATCTCAGCCCCTCTTTGTGTTTAGATGGTACCAGCCTGCCGAATCATTTGTTCGGCACAACTGCACTGTGCTTGGTGGCAACCTGAGCATTAATGAATGTGGTGTCACACATTCCCTGAGGCTCTGATGCTGGGGCTTGTACTGTGAACTGAGGCTAGTGGCAGCCAGTTGCAGTTTGGAGTATCAGGAGGCTGCAGAATTTAGGGCGTGCAGAGTATGTGCACAAGACAGGGTGCATATTGTCTCGCTGTCCTAATGCCAGCAAGCTCTGAGCTGCACAGGTAAAAGAGCTCCAAATTAATGTGAGGTTACTTGCCCCTAACACAGTAGATAGTGCCTGGATAAGGCAACTGGATGAGGAGCTTAAAAACAGTTTCCTGAATGATTGTTCCCTCCCGAGGGCACCGTTGCAACCTGATGACAGCTCCAGGGGATCTTGCCACTGATGGCAGCAGAGCCAGGACTTGCCTGGACTGAGTCCTGAGTAGTGCTTCTTCTGTTTGATCCACCTGTGTGTTCCTGTCAGCAGTTAAAAGTAATTTTGAGCTGCTTCTGTGTTCCTTGAATGCCCCGTGTTGCGGTCTTCAGCCTTCCTGATGGTGCTTCTTTCCAGAAATGGCTGCTAGAGTTGCTGATTTTCAGTGTCCCCATGTCTTTTCCCCTGCATTTTTAAATGCTTGCCTTTGTTGCCACCTGCTGTCTCACTGTCTGTCAGCTGTGTGTTTTCTGTATTGCTTTTCCAGCACTGCTTCATGATGCCTCAGTCCCTGGGAGTGATCGGAGGGAAACCAAACAGTGCTCACTACTTCATTGGCTATGTAGGTGAGTGCCTAGAGTACTGCAGAGACTTTCCAAGCATCTTGCCCCAGATGAAAAATGCTTGTGGAGCAATACAGCTTTCCTGCTTGGTCTGTGGTGCATGCTGCAGGGCTCTTCTTTCCTGCTGGAAGCATGGGAGGCTGCTGTGGACTGAACCTATTTGCAAGCGCCTGAGTGACATAGCTTTGAAGAGTGGCCATAGTATGGGCTTGTAAACTTTCACTGCATAATGCTAATTCCCATCTGTAAAGAGGTGTGTGTAGACTTCTTCCTACATTCACAGCTGACCTCCTGTTAGGGGCTTGACTGGATTTAACCGTCCTTTAGTTGTCCCCTTCCTGAAACCCTACAAATTGTTGTCCTTTTACTCTTCTTCCTTCTTGTTTTTCTCTCTCTGCCTGAGACCTCAGGCTGGTTGTGCTTTGGATTGCTGGGGTCTACCTGAGCTTACACAGGACCCTGGAAGGCATCCAGTATCCAAAGGGAGCCTGTGCCTTGATCCGAGGTTGCTGTGGAGTGGCCACGGTGTTTCTGCTGGCAGATGGCTCTTTGCCTGGATGAGCAGCATGTGGGAAAGTGGCTGAAAGCAAGCTGTCCCTAGAACATGGGTTCCTCTGGGGTTATGAGAGCTGTCTCTGCCATCGCTCTTCCTCTTCTATCTCAACTTTGCTTCTCAGAAGACCAGCTTCTGGCATGGTTCTTCCTGTTGATGTCTCCTTGCCTGTCTGTCCAGGTGAGGAACTCATTTACCTGGATCCCCACACTACACAGCCTGCAGTGGAGCCCAGTGACAGCAGCTGTCTCCCTGATGAAAGCTTCCACTGCCAGCACCCTCCCTGCAGAATGAGCATTGCCGAGCTTGACCCCTCCATTGCAGTGGTGCGTTCCTGACGCTTATTTCTGATCGCCTAAAGGAGCAGTGTCGTGGTCCCTCTGATTCACAGCTGTCCCTCTCTTCAGGGAACTGGTGCAAACCGTGGTGATGGTTTGGGTACACTACAGGCACGCTGTGCTCTGCACGAGTGCTGCCATGGGTTTCAGTAACACTGGTTAAGGAAGTTCCTTGTGCAGGAAGTGGTTTGGTACAGGGAAGTCCCCCTTGCATGGCAATTAAATGCCATTCCTCGTGGGACAGCATCCTTCTCTCAGGTTTAGTTTGGGCTTTGATTCCTGCCTTTTGATGAGCAGATCTGAATCCATGTTATGATTCAGTGTGGCTTGTTGAATGAAAGATGCCTGCCCCTTGTTTCCATGTGGGTTGTTTCTGCCCAGTTTTCCTTCTGTAGTAGAGCAGACCATTACACTGATGATTCCAGCTCTTGGATAGTCTGGTCACATCAAGCATATGGGGAGTGCTCAGTTTAATGGGCCAGTGTAACCCACGGTTAAAGAGCGAGGCAGTTGAGTGTTGTAACTGGTTGGGGGGTGTTCTGGTCATGTTGCTTTGAGTTAATACAAGGCCTTAAGATTGAACTTATCAATCTACAATATGTAAAGGTAACTTTTTTTTTCAGGGCTTTTTCTGCAACACGGAGGAGGACTTTAATGATTGGTGCCAGCAAATCAAAAAGGTCTGTATTTATGTCACCAGGAAAGTAATATATGCTATTGTCTTGTTTCCAAACTGCTGCACAGTGACAGTGTTCTCTGCAGCATGATCCCATTTTAAAGGATACAAATAGTTTAATAGGACTACCAAAAAGGGCATAGTTCTGAAATTATGTTGATGATGCAAGTTGAAGATTTGAAAGATGTCTTTTTTTCAGCTGCACTAAAGTCCCAACAGATCTTTATTACCTCTTAAAGACCCAGAGCACTGTGAGTAGAGTTGTTGGTTTTCATGGCTCTACTCTTGTCCCACAGCTGTCCCTGGTAAAAGGAGCGCTGCCAATGTTTGAACTGGTTGAACGCCAGCCATCACATTTGTCCAATCCAGATATCCTGAATCTCACACCAGGTGAGGACATGCAAGGAGGTGGAGCTGAGGGTGGGCTGGTCCCTTTGGTTTTCTGGAAATTGTGTGGAATTGCACAGTGACTTCTAGTATGTTCCTGTTCTACCTGGAGTTTGATCTGGAGCACTCAGGTCAAATGATCTAGTTCTTTGTTTTTCAGCTAGTGGCTTGTAGAGCCCGTAGTGTATCAGGATGATTTTTTAAATGAGTCTCTGAAGGGTGATGGTGACTGAGGAGAAGAAAATACAAGTCAGTAGGCTATCACAGCAATGTGAATCTATGATTTATAAAGGGATGCTTGCAGGCATTGAAAGAATCTATTGAAACTCAAGTTTTCAGCCTTTCCAGGCAATGAAAGTGGTCAAAGAAAGGGTTGGTCAAACAGTTCCAGTGTAAGGCACTCCTTCCCTGTGCATGTATCTCTACCTGTGCAAAATGGAACAAGTGCTGGTCAGTATCTTGGCTGTCAAGCTCTGTTTATCGTATTACTAATGTGCACAAACATTGCAGGAGATAAAGAGCCATTGACAGCTTCTGCCAAGAGGAGTGAGTATGTGTGGACAAACACCTTGTCACCAGGCATTGGACTGAGTCCTGTCACTTGCATCTTGCACGCTGTGCTTCCTTGCTCTCTCTCTCCTTAGCACAAACTTTGAAAGCCTCCCTTATTTCACCCTCCTTTTCTGTAAGAATGCTTGATTCCCCTAAACTGCCAGTTGATCCATGTCTGTATAAAATTGTCCCTAATTGCTGCCTTTCTTACTCTTAATATTTTTGTAATGGGATACTTGTCCTTCTCCCTATTCCCTAGCTTGTAGAGCCTCTCATCTGCTCTGGTCATTCTGTTTCTTTTACAGTACTACCTCTCACTAGAAGGAGTAATGGTACTTTCATGACTGCCCAGCCACTTGTCGTTATTTTCCCCAGCCAGTTGGGTTCTCTGCTGTGCTACTTAAGTGAAGGGTTCGTTCCCTCGTCTCATTGAGGAACACCTCGAAGTTGTGCTGCCAGCTCAGCTTGATCAAAACCAGTCACACTGGGTGGGATTCAAGCTTGTCACAAAATATTAAGGGGGGTTTGTAGCTTTCCACTTCTCTGTCCCCAGCCATCAGTTATTGCAGTTTTTGGCTGGCTGCTCTGCCAAGTCCAGTGAGTGCTTTCTTGAAGACTGAGATAATGTAGGTTTCTCCTTTACTTCTCCAGCTAATCCATACATTCTCATCAGAATTTCCCCTCTGGTAGAGTTGCTTCCCCTTTAATTATGTGCTCCCTTACTTACTATGGAGTTGAAAGGATGGACAGGAGAAATTAAGTACATTACCTCTCCTCACAAATTGGACTGTGCTGATTGCTTTTGGGAGAGTGCCTGTTGTGCACCCTAGTAGTTGAATTAAAGGCAACTTTGATTCAATAGCAGAAAACAAGTTACTAATACATGGAGGAAAAAATGTTCCCATATCCCCTAACTGGGCCAGAAATCTCAATGGATATTAGTCCAAACCTGGGTAAGTTCTCCTTTTTGAGCCTCTTGAGGCAGAATGGTCTCCTGCTAAAACAGAGCTGCTGCACAGGAAGGTTGTACAAAACAGTCACAAGAGCAGAGTTGCACTGCACCAGGGCTGTGTTTGGGATCTGTAAAATGTGGCACACCTTCTGTGCACCGTATTTTTCTCCAGTGCATTTTCTGTGATACTGACATGTTCTCATCCATCCTCAGAGCCCTCATTCAGGTATGTCACTGAGTCTCTTGGAACTTTTGGGCACTTGACAGTTAAATTCTGCTGCCCTCCAGCTGCTGGTTTCACTGATGCTGAGCAGTCAGTGCATCCCATGGACATAGTGCTTGCTTTTTTTTCTTGCAGATTCCTCTGATGCTGACAGATTGGAAAGGTTCTTTGACTCAGAAGATGAAGACTTTGAAATCCTATCCCTTTGAAAGCAAACAGGAAACTGACTCTGCAAATTTGTGTTATGTGTGGGGAGAAGGGGGGGAGGGAAGCTCCTTCGAGAGCCTCGGGCTACCGGTTTTCATAGGTGCTTGCTGCCATCCCTGCCTCTTGTCCATCTGGCATTCTGTGCAGCCTCTGAGCAGAGTGTGCATCGTCTGCGTTGGGATGAAGAACCAAGTGCGTGTTACAGCCTTACTGTCTGGAGTCAGAATTTCTCAGCAAAAAACAGTTGCTGGAGGTGGATGCAGTGGTGCTTAGGAGTTCAAAGCCTATCTGTTACATCAGCTGGTCAGTTGGCCTTCTGGGGGAGGCAAATAAATCATTAGAGCACTAAATCCTTACATGGGGACTCCCCTCTGAAGCTTAAATAAAGCCACCCATCATTTAGCAGGTGAAATGTACAGTTAATTCCTTTAGCAGCTTCTCACTGGCCAACTTGAACAGCAGCTCACAATGCAAATGAACAGCAATTATGTCCCAACAAGACCAGGAGCCAGGCTTCTTGCAGTACAACTCCTGTTGATGCTTTGCAGTACACAGTGCTTCCTTGCAGGTGTAGTACCCCTCTCCTGCTCGCATCTATGAGAAGGAAGTTGAGGGAACTTAAAAGTAACTGGTAATTCAATAAGTGAGAAGCTGTCTGGGAAAGTGGAGCAAACCAATGCTGCTGGGGAGAAACATCTCAATCTCAGGTTAAATAACAGCAGAAAGAATGGAAGGAGAAGAGAAAGTGTGCATGTTCTTGCTTGATGAGGCAATAAAGCATTGTGCTTCTACAATGAATTAATCTCTACAGCAAGAGTTTTCAGGAAAACTGCTTCAAGCAGAGAACTGGATTCCATAGCCCTGGGGGAAAATAAGCCCACAGCTGGGAGAGGTGAAACAGGACAACTGAGATCTGTCAGTTGTGTGCCTGCCTGTGCCTGCACCTCAGCATGCTAGTGAGGAGTTGGGAATTAATCCTGTCAGTACCAAAAATGTGAGCTATAAAATTCCTCAAGGTATACTCGGGGGGTTGTTCAGCAGTTCCTCCAACTACTCCTGTTAGCTGCGTCAGGCCCTTTCCTTTTGTCTTCTGCCAGCTCCCAGTCCCTCCAGAGTATGCACAAAGGTACTGTAGGAGCTAACCTGGAGAAAGCCATTTCAAGTAATTGTCCCAAAGAGGGCAGTAAAGACAGAATCCCTTGAGAGGGTCCAATTTTGCTGGAAAGATTGCTTTGCCTGGGGCCCTTCTCTGAAAGGTAAACCATGGGGAGGAGACTTGTTTTAATGGAAACTGCAACAGATGTTCCTGAAGTAGTTTCTTTAATGCATGCTGCAGATTGCAGACCTGTTCACAAGGCTTTGTTTTGTACATTTAGGATTGGAACCTGTCAGTTGATGCTTTTGTGCCCAAGGTTGGTGATAGCTGGCTAGAAATTACCTGTTTCCCTGTGATTCACCTCCCAATGCTCTTAACTGTCCCTATGCTATCCAAAAGAGGTTTGAACTGGGAACCACAACGCTTCTGTCATTAAATTATTATTTGCTGCTTTCTGCCTGCTTCTCCTCTTCTCTCTTGCAGTTAGGGGAAGAGGCAGCAGAGAAGGGGGGCTGTGCTCCATTCATCTGCTTTCAATTTGTATCTGAATAAACAGATCTAAAATCTTTGCCTG
Organism: Megaceryle torquata; assembly: GCA_024611175.1. Classification (NCBI taxonomy): domain Eukaryota; kingdom Metazoa; phylum Chordata; class Aves; order Coraciiformes; family Cerylidae; genus Megaceryle; species Megaceryle torquata. The sequence continues at coordinate 19,737 of JANIJG010001609.1, read as the reverse complement.
TCCTAATGTTCTTGCATGTAAATTGAAGGTGGTGGTGGGTGGTTTTTGGTAACCCTGCAGTGCAGGTGGGAATGCTGTCAAAATTATTGCGGTTTTTACCCTGTTATGACAGTGAAGGCAGATGGGAGTAGAAGTCAATGTGCAATGGTGACTTTTATCTTCCTTTTGGTGTATCTGATAGAGGCTGGCTGAAAACATTTCCATAGCAATTCTGCTGCTTGAATTTTAAGTAGTACAGTATCTCCACTTCTGAAACAGCATAAGCCCTTCCATGACAGGATGTGGGGTTTTTGGCAAGTCACTGCCGTGTGTGCTTTTGAGGTAGAGAGGAAAGAGCCAAGCAAAGGCTCAAAAGTTTTTGCCTTGGTAGGTGGAAATTGGAAGATGTTTCCTTTAAGAAACACCCCTTCAGCTATTTAACTGATAGCTTTTTCACAGCATCAGTTTCCAGTTAGTCTTCTCAGCACTAGCTCTGCAGTAGCAGATCTTACAGAAGTAAGCGCAGTCGCTTCACTAACCATGTTTCCTGTGTTGTGCAACAGCAGGGTGCAATGCTTGAATCAGGTGCCTGTGTCCTCTGTTGCCATTGGCAGGTTCTTTTTGCTGAGAGCTAGTCACTCGGGACACATCTCCCTCTTAATCTGTACACAAGAAGAGTTACTGCTTATTTCACGTTGCTGCTTCTACGGTTAAGGACACCTCAGACAGACAAGATCTTACCTGAGTGTTAACACAGTCCCAGTAACAAAGCTAAGCTCGGCTTTCTTGGATCTTTCACAGCTATTTTTGGCTTTTTAGTCAGGGCCCTAAAGTTAATTTAAATGTCTTCTTTGTGTGTTGTCTTCTTCCAGTGTTGCTGGAAGGGCCTGATTCAGTGTTCCAGGTGTGCAACTCCTTCATGTGGAGTGTTTCTGCTACCAAGTGCTGTGTAGCTACAGAACAAAGGCAGCAGCTTTTTCCATTTTGGCTGCTGCTTGCATTAGCAATTTCCTCTTAAACATTTACTTTCCTCTCCCTTCCAGTGCATAAGTTCATCTGCTTCTCACTAAGAGTTGGAGCGGGATTTAGTCTCTGTAGTGGCCAGCTTGGAGATCAGTCCAGTCCACCCTGCCAGGTGAGTTAACTGTCCAGCAGACAGACACATAACTCTCCTGGTTATCCCTGTATCTTAGTGCACCTTGCAAATGATTCAGTTTAACCTTCCCGTCTACTGCAGTTTGTTGGGTCATTACCGATGACTTAGATGAATTCATAGCTGATCTGGTTTGGCAGCCTCTGCCAGGCTGGTCACATTGCACAGTGGTATGTATAGGAGGCACAGGTGACTATGCCTCTGACCTTGGTCATCACAGTTACTTGACCAGTCTAAAATAATTTATATGTCACTCACCCTTCAAACAGGACTTGCTATAAGATGTCTTACTTCTTACCTGCTTATGTATCTTTCTAATCTGCTTATAGCAGTTCAGTTTCTGTATCATTCTCAATGAAAAGCTGGGGATCACACAAATTCATTTCTCCCTTCATTCCACAGCTCTAGCAAACTGCTCTCCCTGGATTTAGTGCCTGAACCGCAGCACCTTCACCTCCCATACAGCTGCCTAGAAGATAAATGGTCATAGTAAAAAACAAAACAAACAAAAAATAAACCAAAAAATGCCCTGTGCAAAATGTTTAAAAATAATTTATTAGGAAGTCCTCTACTAACTGGTTTCAGCATAAGGGATGTTTACTGGAGAGGCAGAAGAATGACAAACAGAGCAGTTCCCTCAAACTGGGCAGGCTCTTGCCTGCCTCTTGCTTCTGTCTGTGTCCAGGGCAGCACTGGGCTACATACCCACTTCTGCACTACAGGACTGAGGTCCTGCTTGAAGTAGAGAGGTTTTTATGAGGAATTTATTACATGGTGATCACGTGTCCATTCATAAAAAAACAGAAGGGACTGTGCAGGAGGGAGAGGAAGAGGAAATGAAATCACAAGGACATCAGCACTATGTTGGACCCACAAGGTGAGTTTTCCTTTAAGCCTAAAAGAATAACCTCTATAAAGTTTTATTTCCAGAGCTCTCCCAAAGGTTTGTTCTGAACCTCCTGCATGGTTTCCTCTGCAACAGACTTGATTTCTTTGTGCAAGTCTTCTATGCTCTTTGAAGCATCCATTGTCTGTTCCCAGGACAAAAAAATACAGAAACGTTCCTCAATTAACATCACCAAATGAGAAGAACTCACCTTGCTGTTATATTTAACCCCCCCCATTACTCAATATTGTTACTATTCATGAGCAGTGAAATGGGCTAACTATACTTCCTGTGTACTGTTCCTGGAGTGGAACTGGGAAAAGCTATTTTACTTAGGGATATATATTTAAAGATTAGATATGGGGCTGGATGAAGGGAAACAGAAGAAATTGCTGCTGCATGTTGTTTGCTGACAGTCTTTGGGACATGTGACATAAAGGCAGGTAAACATTTTTCATCCTGTACCACAGATCCCCAGAAATGTCAGTGTATTGATCCTTCAGTGGTTCTTCAAAATAAACTCTACCCATGATAGTAGGAACCTCTCAAAATCCATCATGGGATGTTCTAGTTTCAGATGTGTTGGATTGTTTTTTTATGAATACTGTAAGCTGAGGTCAGTAAAGGTGGTAGAGCTGAACGATGCTGGTGTTCCTCAGGCTGATGTTTAAAGAATAGCAGCATCACACCAGTATGGTTGAGGGAGCAACCAAGGTAAAGCAAAGACATAGAGAGGTGGGGATTTATGACAGTGACCTATGCAATGCTGGCCCACTCAGCATTGCTGAGGAAGAGCAGGCTGAGAGGATATGCAATAAACAGACTTCATGTCTAATGGTAGCCTTTTCATTACAGCATGGCCAGCACACCACCTTTGTGCTCACACCGTACCCTCAAGCAGCTTGATGATCTCTATTTCTGTCAATAATGGTCCTGAGCTGTTTCATGCCTTGGACTAAATGGTTCTTTGACAATGTTTGATGTCTGTTATTCTGCTGCTGAGGGACAAAGACAGGAAAGCCAACTGTATTTTCAGTGTGTACTGAAACTGGATTTCCATGCTCTTTTCAGGGACAGTACCATCTATTCTGATATTTATCTGTTTGATAGTTGTGCACTGGGGGATACTTTAAATGGATGTGGTGTGTGAAGTGAAGCCTCCTTTCAAGCAATGGATTAAAAAAAAAGTAACAGAAATAAGAGAAAAGTTGCCCACTACTGGAATCTCTGGAAAGATCAGTTTACAGACTATACATAGGTTCCATATTGACCCATATGATAGCATATTTATTTTTGTTGAATGGATTATTTTGGGCTTTGTGCTATGGTGTATGTTTTCTGTCAGCTTATCTTTCCAGTCGTGTGATATGTAGGGAAGCTAATTTCCTAGCATAACATTTACTGGAATGAAAGTCCTAGTTTGCTGATTGTTGTACATTGAGCTCCTTCAGGTTCTAATAGTTCACACAAAAATGCTTTCATGTTAAGAGAATGATGTCTACCTCAGACTGTGATAAATTACTTTTATCTTACACGGTCTGCTCACTTGACAAATGTGTACGTACCCAGCTTCTGGTGACTAGTACCCTATCCATAACCTGTGTCTTCCTATGTCTGTGTGAATGCTACAGAAAAAGCAGAAGATACTGCCCATATCTCATGATTGAGCACTGACAGGAGATGGTAAAAAGGACACCCCCACTAGAAAACCTCAGCCTAGATAGTCTACACACAAGATAAATGGGAAATGTTTCCTCTTTTGGGATAAGGCTGATGACTGTGCAGTCCTCTGCAAACAGCTCCAATAGATGAACAAGGAGAAGCATTGCAGCAGCCTGGAACAAAAGAGATCGTCTATTTGGAGAGACTTCTGGTGGCGTTAAGATAGCAAATGCTGATGGAAAGTGGCCATGTGAGAAGGAAGGGGATCATCAGTAGTATGTCTACAAGCCGCATGAGAGATACCAGAATCCTTGGCAGATGCTGCAGGACGCCAAGGATAGGGGCAGGGAAGAGCATGAGTGTATCCCACTGTTTTTTACCCAGGCTTATCAGTTGGTCTTAAAGAAAGAGCACAGTTTCCAGAAAGGTCTTTTGGGAAACAAATTAACGAAACAAAATTCTTCTTCCCACACCCCAACAGGGCCCTGTAGGGTGTCCTGGAACACGGACATGCCCTCTCTGCCACAGATCACAGTGCCCTTCGCTGAACCCCAACATGTCCCCCTGACCAGAAGTGAGAAGGAGCACAGGCATGTAACAGGCACAGTTCAGAAGCTCTCATGAGAGACCCCCACTCTGGTCTGTGACAGGCCCATTAAGGTTATTTCCTCACCTTCCAGTTTAATGTCTTGTCCTTCATCAGATGATAGAAGGACTGCAGAACTTTCTCTTGGAAGGAGCTGTTCTCATAACGTTCATTTCCAAAGTTCCCTCGTTCCGCTGCTTTTTCTGGGCTTAACTGAAGAAACAGAATCAGATCCGGCTTTGGGAGTCCAACATCAGGCTGTTTGCACCAGTCCAGGCAGAAGTTCTGTCCCAAACAAAGACAAACAAATTTTAGGTGAAATACCAGAATGCAAAGAAGAAGGGTCACTGGAGAGTGAGGTGGAAAAGGAACAGCCAGAGAAGAAAAGAGATGAAGACTGAAACACTAAGCACAGGCTACAAACTGAAAAGGTGATATCCCCCCCTTTTTTATCACGTGGGAATTCAAACCTGGTAATTTGGGGGAGGGGGAAATTTTTGCTAGGTGCTCTGCTCATTTCAGTCAGAGTTAAAGATTTTAACGTCTTTTCTGCAGAGCCCATCAGAGATAAATACCAAGTCATATTTTGAGTCTCCACACAGCTGTTCTCAGTCCAAAAGAAAACTGCTCCCAAATAACATGTAGCTTTAGTGTGGATCTTTCTGAGCCCATGTAGCCTCCTTTTCAAATAACCACCCTACCTGGGAATTTCAGCCCAGACACCAGAGACAAAGGTTTCCAACTTTTGGATACTGTTGACACATTTGAAAACTTCCATCAGGGCACAGGAATCCAGCATTGGGGAAAAGACCACTGAAGCTTGTCCACTCACTGCTCATCCACATGGGCACCAGCGATACCATCAGGGTGATCTTAAATGTACCAAGAGCGACTGTGGGGCTCTGGAAATGAGGACGCAGTGCAAGGGGGCTCACGATCTTCTTCATCCTTCCAAGAAGTGGGGAAAGGCTTAAGCAGGAATGAATGTAGGTCAGCTCTCAGCTGCATAGCTGCTGTTGCAGGCAGGGCTTCAGCTTCTATGAACAAAGGACATTCTTTGAGGATTGATGGCTACTGAGCCATTCCTGAGGAACAGGATGCATCTGATGAAGTGGGACAAGAGTGTCTATGCAAACAGGCTTGCTAAGCTTGTGAAGAAAGCTTTAACATAGGTATGTCAGGGGAAGATTTACTATCTGTAGAGAACTGAAGGTGGGAGACCGAGAGGAAATGTCTGGGGGAACGACATGGATGATAATGGAGGCTCACCTGAAAGCAGCACAATGGGGGCAGAGTTGGGGTGGGGCCTGCTACAGACTGCCCGGTTAAAGAGAGGAAGTTGATGAACATTCTTTACACATCTGGAAGAAGGATCGTAACTGCCAGTCCTGGTACTCATGGAGGATCTCAACCACCTGCCTATCTGCTGGGCACAAGCAATCCAAGTTTCTCAAGCATGCTTAAGAAAGTCTTGACATAGTGACTGAAAAGCCAGCAAGGGGAGGTGCCCTGCTGGATTTTTTTTACTCAAAGAAAGAACTGGTCAAAGATGTGAAGGTCAAGAGCAGTCTTGGCTGCAAGGAACGTGAAACTGGTTTAAAGTATGGAAAGTAGTCATCAGGACAAAGAAAAGCACCAGCATGGACTTCCAAGAGAGGGGATTTTTGTTTATTAGGGACCTCCTAGCAGGATGCCCCAGGAAACTCACATGGAAGGCAAAGGGGACCAGAAGAGCTGGTTGATCTTCCAGGACAGCCTTCTTGGAGGACGAGAATGAGCACAAGACTCAGGAGGATCTTCTAGCTGTGTAGAATGACCCAAAGGGAGGCTGACAGAACTGAGTTGTCTCAAAAGCAGAGACAGGCCAAAAGTCACAGGTGGGAACCTGAGAAATTCAAGCTAAACAAAGAAAATAGTTTTCACTGTGAAGGTGAGCAAACACTGAAAGAAGAGCCCAGAAAGGTTGTAGATCTACATTCCTGGAGATACTCAAACCTTAGCTGGATGTGGCACAAAGCAGCCTGCTTCACATTAAGCCTACTGTTGAGCAGGTTGGGCTTCATGATTTCTACAGGTCGTTTCCAAAGTAAATGGTTGTTATTCTTTGCAAATTAATTGGCCAGCAACCAGAGCAAGCGTGGAGAATCACAAATATATTCTCATATAATCATTCTCCAGAGTCCAACAGGCTGGCTTCCTCACAGCCACGAGACTGTCCAGATTTACAAAAAGTAACCCACTGAGTTTCTCTGCCCTTTCTGGGGAAGGGGTAGACCTGGACAAACAGACCATGTCAATATCCAAGATGAAACTTTCATCCCTCAATTTCAATCCTCATTTCCTCAGAGGAGGAGCAGGCACACCAACATCTGTATCAGGCCTTGAACTGGAGCTGCTTCCCCACATACAGAGAAGGGCAAGGGCTGCTGTAGGCCTCACCTCTTTGGCACTTGTGAAGGCCACTCCAGAAAAGGCATATCTGTCAACCACAAGTGTGATCCCTTGACGTAGCTTCTCTTTCATCAATGGTCTGAAAACCATTTGGGAGGGAAAAAAAAAAAAAAGTTATGCTCCTTTATAGTGATACAAATGAAAGCAGTTGGTCTAAAAGATGGCTCCTAAGGCCCATACTTCTTATTAATACATCATCATTAACAGTGATCGTTAGCAGGGCTGGGGTTACTTGCAATGCTAATCACAGATAAATAGCTATTTCTATTCTGTCCTCCAACAGGCATTAAGCAAATATCCTTTCAAGACACCCAAGTTCATGGTGCCCCTGTGCCAGGCACTGCTCTAGGCAGCTCTGTGGTGTACAGGCAAGATCACAGGTGGACTACATTCAGACATGAACAGCTTAGTCCCCTTCCCCTTATAAGCAGAGCAGATTTGTGATATGCTCTGACTCAGAGAAAAGTGTCCTTTATTCATGACATTTATTATAGCTCACTCAGCTGCCTTATGCTTTCCCAGTTTGCTTGGAACCGCCACTAAAGCAGACTGAGCAAAGGTTTTTTAAAATTAAAACATTTTGCAATGTAGATTTCCAGGTAAAAACAACAGCTGACATGGATTTCACTATCTCCACACACAGACTCAGGGGCCAAAAGCAAGAACAGCCATCTATGGCTGAAGGGCTTTTTCAGCTAGATAGGAAGTTTGTACAAGATCCCTTAACCACTCTTGTCACTCGCATAGACTTTCTTGCGAAAGAAGGTCTCTCTATTCAGGAAAGAAAGTAAATTCACAGTCTAGGCTGATACAATCCCAGCCACCCAATTCTTGAATCCAGTACAGAACAGGGATGGGAAATATCTCACATAATAATTTCAAAAAACCCAAACTGTATGATTTGGTCTCAGTTTAAATCCAAAGCTGTAACAAGCATTGAGACATTGCTTCCAGACATGTTTCCCTTGTTAAACAGCATCATACTCGCCTACCTATGTACCCACTGCAAGCTAAAACCCCGTGCGGATTCAGCACCATGCGTTTTTCTTTTACAACTTAACAAACGTTATCTTTACACGTGTTCCCAGCGGTTAGCAGAGAAGAGCAGGTGAATGGTGTGGTCCTCCAGGTTCTTCTCCTTCACTAGGTAGGAGCTGATCAGCTGCCCAATCTCTGTTGTTCTCTCTGTAAGAAAAAGGAGAAAATGCTGGCCTAAGCCGCTCCCACCAAAGGGGTGTCATCTGTCCTGGGGTGCACGGCAGTCTGGGAGTCTATCGGTCGGTCACATGTTGGTCTGACCAGGCTGATCTCCCAGTCATGGGTGGAAGGAGATCAATCTGTCCAAGGATGGGGGTCTATCTGTCTGTCACGAGTGCAACAAAATCAGTCAGTTGAGGGGTAGGGGTGTTATCTGTCCGTCACGTGCCGCAAGGAGGTCGGTCTGCACGAGGGTGGCGGTCAGGGGCCGGGTGTGCCACGATTGCCCTAGGATGGCGTCCCCGCCCCTCTCCCCCCCACCCCACCCTACCCTACCCTACCCTCGGGGGCCACACCGGGCGCCACAGGCCGGCCTAGCGGGACTCCCTCTCCCTCGCTCCCTCCAGGCGCCCGCGGGCCCCATACCAGGGAAGCGGAGGAGGTCGGCACGGTGGCCGTCGGCCCGCAGCGCCTCCACCAGCCGGTGGCCCTGCGTGCTCTTCCCGGCACGGTCCACACCCTCCAGCACGATCAGTGCCCCTCGCCGCCCCGCCATAACCACGAGCTCCGCCCACCTGCCCAGCGCCTCCGCCAATCCCGGCGAGCGGCCCGGCGCCGCTCTGGGCAGCGAAAGGGCACAGAGACGCCAGCGACCTCCAGGAGGCGGAGAGGCGGAATGAGAAACCCCGCCCCCCGCCTGCCCTGCCCGTCATGAATATGCAGCAGGAGCGTCCCCGGCGACCAATGGGCGCCGGGCGGACTGAGAATATGGGATGAGGCCGGGGCCGCGGCCCTTGTCATGCGGGCCCGGCTGGCGGCGGGAAGCGGCGGTGAGGCGCGGGCCGCAAGATGGCGACCGCCATGTACCTGGAGCACTACCTGGACAGTGAGCGAGGGGCGCGACTCGAGCGGGGAGAGGAGGGGGCGGCGGCGGAGCGGGGAACGCGACGGGGGCGGTGGCAGTGGGGGTGCCCGCGCGGCAATTAGAACTGCGCCATGGGCTGGGCGGCGGGGGGTGGTGCCAGCTGCGTCATCGGCCGCCGGTGCGGTGCGTCGTCTTGTGTCATCGCCGCGCGCCGGGGAGCGGGGGCGCGAGGTGGCGCCTGGCTGCGCGCGCGCCCTGCCTGGCTGCGCGCGCGCCCTCGGCCTGTTACGCGGGGCCCGCGCCGTGCACGGCGATGATGGCGGCCGGGCGCCCGGGGGCCTCGGGGGTCCGCGCTCCCGACAGGCGGCTCCGGCCCTGGCGGGGCGGACAGCGGAGCTGCTCTGCTCCTCTCAGGCTGTGCGCGAACAGCTCGCCTACAACTGGCGAGAGTGACGCGAGTGCCGGGGCAGAGTCAGCCCCACGGAGGCCGCCGCGCCTGTACCTGAGCCGCCCTGCCGGGAGCGGGCGGCTCGCGGTACCTGGAACTTAACGCGCACTCGAAGGAGGCCTTCTGCTGCCGGCCTCTCAGAACAGGGGCCCCTCTCCGCGTGTGAGCGGTTCACGTCACCCCCCTGCGTCCCCTGCCCGCAGGCGGTGGGGCTCCCGGCTCCGCTGGGCTGGCGCGGCGTTACCTGTCAGAGGAGGGGTGGCTGCTCTGAGGAGAGCAGGCTATAGGATATATCGAACTCTGCGTTCCAGGTATTGAAAACCTGCCTTGCGAGCTCCAGAGGAACTTCCAGCTGATGCGGGAGTTGGATCAAAGAACAGAAGGTGTGTTCTGGTATTTTGATAAGTGACGTTTGATAGGGAGCCTTGACCCGAAGGAGGGGAAGACCTTTGCGGCTTTAGGGGACGTGTGTCCTCTCTACCGCTTTTCTTTACCTGAGTGCTGTGCTGCGTTTGTTCCTTTTCCATGAGGGCTACAGCTCACAGGACTGGGGTTTTTTTGTTGGTTCGTTTTTTGGGTTTGTTTGGGGTGTTTTTCAGCACTTGGGTGTTAATTTGTAATTGTGTGATCTCTCTACCCGATGGCCCCCTGGATGACCTTACTTGCAAGTATTTCCCCCATCTGCAGAGTTGTAGGTTGCTGTGTGTCTCGTGCACGTTAGTGGTTTTCTATTTGAACCATTAGAACAGTAACTGTACAGCAAATATAATGTTCTGCGTGTGGGAAGAGAGGTGGACGTTTATGAACCTGTGGGTTCAGTTTCTGATGTTAACTGTGGGCCCTTCCTCTGAATTAACTGTAAAATGCTTGAGAAATTGGAATCACACTTCAAGTGTTGAAGAGTGAATACCTTTATCTTAGTTTATTTTTTATATGTATATCAAAAAAAGATGAATTCATTAAGGAATACGGCGAGGTTCAAAACCTGTCAGGAGGGGTTGGTTTTTTTTAATTACATAAAGAGATAAAAGAAAAAAAATACTTGTTTTGGCAGGTAGCTTTCTCACACGTATGTACTTTGGTTTTCAGATAAGAAAGCAGAAATTGACACTCTTGCAGCAGAATACATTGAATCGGTGAAGAACATGTTACCTGAGGAGCGGGTGGAACACCTGAAGAAAATCCAGAGCGCCTACAGCAAATGTAAAGAATACAGCGATGATAAAGTCCAGCTTGCCATGCAGACGTACGAAATGGTGAGGTTCACAACCAGTCAGACTTTTGCAAAAAGGGCCATACTTTGGAATGGGACTGCTGGTGAACATGGAGGACACTTCCACAGTGTCCATTTTCCCTGACATATTTATGGTTTTGCTTAACCATCTTGCTGAAACGAACCATTAGACATCAAGCTTATTTTTCTTACTGTTGCTATCCCAAAAATTCCTTTGCTTTTGTCACCAGGTTTTGTGTCTATTAGGCTTCTTTCCCTCTTGGAGATTGATTGATTGGTAGTACCCTTCTGCTGTGTAATAATACCAGCAGATTTACTCCACTCCCTCCTCCACTGCAGATTCCCTGACAGCTGATAATTTATTTAGGGCAGCTCTTAGTTGTAAACGTTTATGAAGTCAACTTCAGTACTCTGTTCTGGAGGAGTGGAAGGAAATCTGCTCAGTAACCTGGGTTCCCAAGTGAGAAAAGCAAGCAGACCTGTCAGCTGCACTATTCTGGTTGTGTATTTGACACCAAACTTTCCTTGATGGACCTGGTGGGAAAATCTCATTTCTTAAGATGGAGCTTTCCACTGTTTTCTTCTGCACCTACTTCTGTGTCTGTTCAGCTGTCCCTTGAATAATTCTTACTTCTGTGTATTTTATTCCCTGGACAAAACTTGAGGGAGGGGAATCCTTTGGACTGTACTTAGTGTGTTTTGTGCAGCTTCTAGAGGTGCTTTGGGTTCTGCTGCAGCTGCAGTATTTGTTGCCTTAAAATATTTCAGAAAAGAAAATTATGTCACAGAAATTGTAAGTGTCCTAGATAATCCTCAGATTAGTGAACTAGTTATGTTTGTCAGCAACACAATTAGAGGGTGGTGGCTTAATATACTGTTGTTACATCTGTGTTCTGTAAGCCATGTTATTACAGCCAGGGAAGTATAAGGTAGGTACTTAACATGTATTGATTTGATATTGGAGATAGTCAGCAGAAGCCTGTATTTATTACTGAATTTCTTCAAATAGCTTGCTAGTGGAACACCAGGAAAAATAGACTGATCTGCTTGACACATTTCCCAGGCAATAGTTGAATAATGTATTTTGAAAATTGCGAGGAGAAAACAGTTATTTTTAATATCTCTCATCATCTTGTTTTGCTCTGCAAACAATTAGTCAGAATTTCTTTGACTCTCCTTTATGCCACCTCCCTCTTCCTTTCTCTTTGTGGGGGTACTGGGTCCTCTTGCTTTTGCCTGTTTTCTTTTTCTCTCTGCCTTTATTCCCTCTTTGCATGTACTGTTTCCTTTTTTTTCCAGTTTGGTACCCCTTTAATGCCTCTGAAGTAGTATACTTCTGTTCATGCTGATAATGGCCATGTTATCAGACCTTCCTGTTTTCATTTGGGCATTTTATTTTTTTTTTTTAATTTTTTTTTTTTACTTCAGTTAGTGGTTTCCTCTTCTGTGCAGGTGGATAAGCATATCCGCCGGCTGGATGCAGACTTGGCGCGGTTTGAAGCAGATCTGAAAGATAAACTGGAAGGCAGTGACTTTGAAAACCCTGGATCTCGAAGCCTGAAAAGTGTGTAAACTTTATACATTTGACAGCCTTTTCCAGCACTGAGTGTATCTAAACAGAAAGGCTAAGATATAAAGTAGGCTGTTATTTCTGGAGGAAGTAAAGAAATACACAATAGTGTACTTCTCTGTTTGTTTTTAAGGCTCTACAAATATTTACAGTGTTCTAGTAGGCAATAAACAACTAAAGAAAAATGTAGTGCTGGGATCTAACTTAGTGCCTTTGCTGGCCAGATCCTGAGGTGGCCCACAGTTTCTGGTTGTAAGGAGGCTATTGGCCAAGGGGGAATTAAGTGACAAAACTGAACTGATGTTCTTACAGCTCTTGAGTCTAACAGTCTTAGTTTCAGGCTTGATTTATTTCTAAGCTGTAAACAATTTTTGAGGAGATTTGCTTGTTTTCCTCCTTGTACCAGAATTTGAATAGCAGGAAAAATTAGGAGTTAAAGGAAGGTACCAGTTTCTGTAATGTATACTGTAAATCTCATATGATTACAGTGAAATTTGAGCATGGTTAACCACAGATAAAAAAATAACACAGATAACAAAGCTTTATACCTTTGAACTATAAAATAAGGGGTAAGATCAGGGATGTGGAGATAAAAGTTATGTTAGTTACTGAGTAACCAATTAACTGGCAGAGTATATTGCAGCATGTGTAACCAAATCTGAAGCTGTTTCTGTCTTGTGCAGGGCTATCTTGTATGGGCTAACATCAGAATACACTGTCAAACTCTGAATGTGAGGTTTTGTGCTCAGGCATACTACTTGCCAATTTGGCATATTTGTGGCATAAGTGTAGTCAGAATTCAGCATTTATATTCAGTTACCTAGGAAATAAGAATTTCAGAACAGTAAATGCATCAGTAAATACACCTGGGGATGATTCTGATCTTCAAATAGGTTGAAACAATGGGGTGTTTTCCTTTATAGAGGGACGAAGTCAGAAAGACAAAAGAGGCTCTCGTGGTCGAGGCAGACGAACATCTGAAGAAGATACACCAAAGAAAAAGAAACTCAAAGGAGGGTAAGGCATACCCAGCCACAGGTCTGGTGACTTTGGCTTGACACTTCATCAGTTTTCTGCAGGCTCATGTTACCCTATTTATGACTCATGTCTGGATGGTGAGTGGCATTAGAGTGTTCTGGTATTACTCCATTTCATTAGTGTCCTGCTTGGGACAAGTCAGCTTTGTTAATTAACTCTTTGGCTGGTATGTGGAAACTCAGTATGCTTGGAATGCCTTCTGACTCAAAGGACAAGATCAGCATCTCTGTTACTGTTGTAAGCTGGGAGAAAATAGCTTTGATTTTTGTTGTGGCTGTTCTTAACGGTTGTGGTCTTGGTTGTAAAAGTAAGCAGGATAAAAACAGAAGTTGTATTGTTGTTATAGAAATCTTGGAGAATTTTAGGGGTTGTTTTCAAAGAATTGTCCCCTAGATAGTCTTGAATAAACTACTTTGGTTTGGTGAAGCAAGGAAGAAAGCATGTCACCTCTCCATGATATGATTCATATTAAAGAGTCTTGGTTAATTCTAATATTTTTAGTTGGCTAGATGGAGGGGCAGAAAATGAAAAATAGTTTCCATTGACTGTTACTGGCACGTCAACTTAATACATTCCTATCAGAACCTGTCAGGATTCACTTATACCCAAAAACAAGAAAAGAATGTGTATTAAAATAGACTGGGGGAAAACAGATTCTTCTGTCCCCAAGCAGAGGTGATCTGTATGTTGGTTTTGTTACTGTAGTCTACAAATTGTTCTCTTAATTCAAGATCGGGTCTTAAGTCAAGATCAGGTTTTGTGTTTTGATTCAACCTACCTTGTTATTTTAATTATTGGATAATATGTAATAATATAATCTAAACCCTAAAGCAGGATCAGTGTGTTTTAGGGAAAACACTGTTAAAAACTTATTCTTCTGAGTGGGATTTAGATCTTGCAAACATCTTGTTGCTTGTGACTGAAAAGTGTTTTGTCCTCAATCTGTCCTTGTCCAAAGATCTGAGTTTGCTGATACCATCCTGTCAGTGCATCCCTCAGATGTCCTAGACATGCCAGTGGATCCCAATGAACCTACCTACTGCTTATGTCACCAGGTGTCCTATGGAGAAATGATTGGCTGTGACAACCCAGATGTAAGCACTCAAGATGATTTATTTTCATCTGTTTATCACAAAACCTGACAACCTGAGGCGGGGGGGCAGGGGGGTGCTTGCTCAATTAGATCATACGAAATGGAAGCAACATTCATGAAAAACTAAACATCTCATCTATGGGATTTTTCTTTCTCTTTTTCAGTGTCCAATTGAATGGTTCCACTTTGCTTGTGTGGACCTCACCACCAAACCAAAAGGAAAATGGTAAATATGACATGTAGCTTTTAGATTTTTATCAGGCTACAAACTGCCTCAAAACGAATCACAATACAAATTAAAACCCTGTTGTGACCCTTCCTGACAGAGCTTTGTTGTGGTCATCAGAGGGTTTGCATCGTCTGTCGTTTGGGGTTGTGTTTGTGTGAAGGTAAAAGGTACAAGGAAAATCTTCCTGAAGTCTACTTTCAGAGGCCTTAAATTCTTGTGGGACCAAAGCAAAGACTCAGACTTTTCATAGAACACAAGAGCTCTCGATCCCTAAGTGTAAGAAATCGATCAGGAAAGGGAAGAGACCAGCATGGCTGAGTCAGGACCTGCTGGGCAAGCTAAAAAGTAAGAACGAGCTACACAGGCGGTGTAAACAGGGACAGGTATCCTGGGAAGAGTGCAGAGATGCTGTCCAATGGTGTAGGTGTGAGGTCAGGAAGGCCAGGGCATGGTTGGAGCTGAACTTGGCAATGGATGTAAAAAATAACAAGAAGGGCTCCTACAGGTACATCAATGAGAAGGAAGGTGAAAGAAAGCATACCCCCCCCGGAGAACAAGAACAGGGAGCTAGTGACAACAGATGAAGAAAGGGCTGAGATTCTCAATGATTTTTTTTTTTTTCCTGTCTTCACTGGCAGCCTCTCTCCCAACACCTACCAAATTAAAAAACTCCAAGGCAGGAATCAAGGTGGTAAAGTCACTCCTACTGTATGTGAAAATGAGGTTTGTGACCTCCTGAGGAACTTGACCATACATAAGTCTGTGGGACCTGACGAGATGTGTTAACTTCAGGAACTAATTGCTGCCTTTTTTCCTGCCCCCCATAGGTTTTGTCCTCGTTGCGTTCAAGAAAGAAAGAAAAAGAAGTAAAAAGTGGAGGGGAATATGTCCTCTGAGGCAAGAAGAATTCCATCATGCATGTTGCAATATATATATATTTTTTTTTTTTTTAACTTACCCTCCTTTTTCTGGTATCATATTTAATTGTCCAGTGGCCAGTTGTGATTCCTGTTCTTTCATAAGAAAACTACTCTGGGAGGGAGTCCTAAATCCCTTTGCCACGGGGATTTTATTTATGTTAGACTTGCACAGCACTGAAATCAGTGTTACTCTGAAGTGCTAGGACAGCCAGTAGCTGTAGTCTTTGCTACTTTATAGGAGTCTGTGAAGCCACCTAAGGCATTGTAGGAGAATGAAATACCTGTATCTTCAGCATGGTGCATCTCCATCATCAAAATAGATTAGGCCTGGAGTTTGGTGTTGATAGAGAGGAAGGAATTTTCTCTGAAGTAGCCTACATTAAAAGAGGCTCCAGTTGTTTAGACGTGAAGTCCATTTGTTGTGAAGCTTTGTAGTACAGAAGGAACAGGAAAGCTGGTTAACTGTTTCCAGTGTCCATTTCTTTAAAGCCAAGTACTGTGCTTAGTTTGACAGGGCAGGGATGGGAGAGAGGTAAAATCAAACCTTCTCTTCTGGGGAATTTCTTCTGTCTACCTTTGCACTGCCTTTATTTTACTTGATCTTGCCCCCATTCACACGAACCTTAACAAAAGCCAAACCATTTGACTTTTCACATCCTTCTAGAAAAGTTTTGTCTCTTGGGAAAAGACATTTAGATAGCAAAAGAATTGCCCTGTACTGTTCTTAGTGACAGTGGTACTGAGGGCATTACTGTTCCTGACTGGTTTCATTTGTTTGAAGATCCTTTAAGTACATTACTGTGAAGATGAAATCTACAGTATTCTTATGGAGGCAGAAGGTCAGATTTGTTCATAAAATAAGGTGAATGCCTGATTTTTACTTGTTTGCCCATATTTCATCTGGATGAATCAGGAAAACAAGCTTTAGGGGAAGGTTCCAGAAGGACCGTGTGCACATTCCTGTGATGGTGTGGCAAAGCTGAAAGGCAGTTGTGCGGTAGTTTGGAAGGGTGTGTGTGTGAATAGTGTTTACTATGAAGTACTGCTATTGAAGAAGGCTATTCAGCAGGAGTGTTTTAAAATTACTTTTTGGGTGTGTGTTTGTTTTTTTTTTTCTTTAGCACATTTGCATATTCTTGACCTCTTTAAGCTACCTTTCAGATTATGAATGTGAATCCTTGCTGTCATCTGTCAATTCTGCAGCAGAAGGAAGAGAAGGAAATGAGGAGTAGGCAAACAAAGGTCTTTCTGTTTTCTCTCTTTCTGTGAGTTACACTGAATGCAGAAATTGAGGGAAGAGCAGAAAACTGTCTTCATGCATATGTCCTACATTATGCAGCTTACCCACCTACAATAACAGATGTGGTGGGGAAAGGTGGTTCTGCTGGTGGAGGGGAGGAAACCTGCCTCAAAACCCCCTGAAGCAGTAGGCACCAGAGTTCACGAACTCTGCTGGCTGTGATCCCTGCTGAAGTGTGTTGATGGCAGCTCTGTGCAGGGCTGTGTACTACTTGGCATACCATTGTGCAGGAGGTCTTGGTATAGACTGCTGGAAAGGCGTTAAGCACCTTCCAGATAAGCTTCTGTTCTGCTGTAAAGACAATCTGAATAAACAGTACAGGAGGAAATAAACATCATCTACTCAGATTTTGGCACCTGTTTCCAAAAGAAAAAGCTGTTTTTCCTCTGTTATACTGACCTTCTTGTGTTTTGCAATGAAAGAAAGTGGAACACAGCTCTTGCCAATTTTCCTTCCCCTGCTTTGCTCTATTGGGCTTTGTAGATGCTGCAGATATGTCAAGACTGACATAGAAGAAACCTTTTGCTACTGAGACAGCTTTTCTGTGAACATTTTGATTTATTGTATCTCCTATGGAAAAAAAAAAAGTCTCCAGGGTCCTGTCATTTATGTTGTACATCTTTGCTATGTTGCATCACTGTGCATGTTGCATATGAAGTTGCCACAGTTACGTTTACAAGATGATGTGCATTTGTCATCGTTGCCATTCTTTGTTATTACAAATAGCACCTGGAAAGCAGGCAGACAAATTAAAAGCACATTGCTGGAGGGAAGGAGGAGGAAAAGCACAGTCACACAAACCTGAACTTAGAAATACAGTTAGCCCTGTTTTTTTTTTTTTTTCTTTGTCTCTTTTTTTGAAAGCAAGTTGAATCGTGATACCTCATGAGCCAGCCTGTAATTCAGTAATCAGTGAGTGAGACCTGTACCTCATTGACCTGCTGCACTGGATTAATGTAGGAGGAGCGTTACTGCATCCTGAAGACTTGTGTTGATGGATGACTTTTCCCCTTTGATCCAATAGTATTGTATAAGAATTGATGCTTTTTTTTTTTCCGTCCTCATATGTTTTATTAGTAGTGGCATCACCATCCATTAAGCGTGTGGCTTGAAACAATCTCAAAATTCTTCTCTGGAGGACTTGCTGGAAATACGCCGTTGCGGGAGCGTGCAGCTATGGATGAGTAAGTGCCAAGCTGAGCACCCTCACCTCAGAAAAGATGGTCAGGTAGGACAGCAAAATGCATTTTGTTAGCAAGTGCTTTCCTGGGGCACAGAGAAGTGGACATTTTCCGTTTTTACCATCAAAGCAAAAAGAAAAATAAGCTCTAGAAGTTGGCATCAGCCCCTGAAAGATACTTTGCAGGAATCACAAACAGTGTGAGGTACAACATGCTCCTCTACAGCGTAGCGGCTGTAACGTGTCAGGACATCTGAAACCAGCAATGAACTCACCAACTCAGAACATACCAGCATGGGGGCTCTGAGGGGCCCAGAAGCATCTCTTGGCCACATATACCTGGCTTTAGAGATTATTTTTTTTTAATTCCTTATAGATAGAAACACCAGTCGCCTTTGTTATTGCTTACAAAATGATTTAAATCCTTCTCCTGAATTTTGAATGTACAGGGTTACATAAACTTTCCTGGAGTAGGGTGGAGGACACTGTATTGCACCTCCAGGAGTGTGCTGCAGAAACACCTGCAAGCCCTGCGGGGTTCAGCTTTATTACAGCTCATCCAAACTGGACGTCGAGCAACTTTACCCCCATTGTTCTATTTTTAAGAGGAATCAGATCTATGCTCCCTTTGTAAACGGAAGAGAATATAAATTTTTATTAAAAGAAAAAAAAAGGAATGTAAAGTAAAAATGTATATCTGTATTTTTGGATCACGTTATAGATAATGGATATATTATTATAAATAAAATATTTTTGGGAAGAGTGATGTATGCGAGCGTGTTGTGGCAGCAGGGGGGTGCCCGGGGCTCCGTCCTAGGGGGGTGGCTGTTCCGTAGGCGAGGCTGCGGCTGTAGGCGCTCGCCCTGCGCTGCCCGCGTGCCACGGGAGGCGCTGGGACCCACGCGGCTACGGTTCCGCGGGGGGACGGGGAACGGACGCGCTCACGGCGGCCTCCTGCCGCCAGGCGGCGCTGCCGCCCGCCTGCGCGCGAGCTCCGTCGTTTCCTGCATAGGGCCCGGAAGAGGCGGGCGGGCCGCGTTCGGTCGCCCACGGTCCCAGGTGTCCGTGAGGCTGTCGCGGTTCCGTTGGGTCTCGGCGGGCCGTTGGTCACAGCGGAAGGTAGCGCTTCTGGTGGAGCGCTATGTGATGAGCCCCTCCCTCCCCCTTCGACTCTGGGCTCTGGCCTGGCCTGGCCGGGGCGGGTGTCACCGTAGAGGGGCCTGTTTCCAGCTCCCCGCAGACCGGGAGAGCACCTGAGCTGCCTCCGGGAGAGGGACCGCGGGCCCAGGGGGCGAGCAGGGGAACTCGCTCGGCCTCTGCTTTGCAGGGCGGCCATGGTGGTATCTTCTGCGGGCCCCCGCTACGCTGCGTGGAGCCGCTGGACTCGGCTGAGGTGGCTGACGAGCTTCTCCGGGGGGATCTTGGCACGGCAGAGCGTGACTTCTGCCCCGGGGACGCTTCGGCAGGGGAAAGCGCCAGGTGTGCCCGCGAGTCTGGATTCCAGGCCGTGGGGTGTGAAGCCTCGGGGCAGGAGAGCGCTCCATGCAGCCTCCCCCAGCCTCCGGGAGGTCACGTTGACGAGTGAGCGTTACAAGGTGCCGCGGCTGCCCTTCTCCCGCCTGTCTGACAGCGATGTGGCTTTCTTTGAGCGCATAATGCCAGGGAGAGTCACCACAGACCCAGAGGAATTGAAACCATTTAATGTGGACTGGCTTAAATCAGTCCGAGGTATGTAAGTTGCGCTGCTTTTTTTTTTTTTTTTTAATTATTATTTTGATAAAGCCTCCTTTCTGTCTCTATTAATGTACCAGAATTAAAAGTCTGCCAAAGAAAATCTCATCTTTATTTACAGCAGACCACATCTTTACGGACCAAAATGAGTTTTCTTCATAGAAAATATTCCTTTGAGAATTGCTTAATACCTGGCAATTTTTCAAGCTTTCTTT